>PVIH01001406.1:0-32241 GCA_004025045.1 Sigmodon hispidus
AATAAAAACTGTTTGGACCCATGCAGAGCACCGTAGAAGTGGGTGGAGAATCAGAGGCAGCCAGGTAGGAAGGAGGGGTGGAGTTTACTAGTCACCATCTGTCCCCCGAAGAAGAAGCATGTAGGAATTCAGGTGAGCCACGGGCTGCAAGCCACGTGGTGGGTAGATTCATGGAAATGGGTTGATTTAAGAAGAAAGAACTAGCTAGTAATGTGCTTAAGATATGGGCCAAGCAGTGTAAAGTATATAAGCGTGTGATTCATTTCTTTTGGGGGGCAAAAGCTGCGGGCGCACAGATCAGGCTCCACACCGCTGGCACCACACGTGTGCCAGGTCACAAATCTCCGGACCCAAACAGGCTGGGAAAAACATACTACAACAGTCTTCCTAGAATTTAATGAAAATGAATCCACAATGTACCCAAACTTGTGGGACACAATGAAAGCAGTATTGAGAGGAAAATTCATAGCACTAGATGCCTACGTAAACAACCTGGAGAAATCCCACACTAGAGACCTAACAGCTCAGCAGAAAGCCTTAGAACAATTAGAAGCTAAGTCACCTAGAAGGAGTAGAAGGCAGGAAATAATCAAACTTAGAACTGAAATCAATACAATTGAAACAAAAAGAACAATACAAAGAATCAATGAATCTAAGAGTTGGTTCTTTGAGAAAGTCAACAAGATAGATAAGCCCTTATCCAAACTAATCAAAAACCAGAGAGAGAATGTCTAAATCAACAAAATCAGAAATGAAAAGGGAGACATAACAACAGACTCCAGAAAATACAGAGAATTATCAGATCATACTTTGAAAATCTATATTCCACAAAAATGGAAAACGAAGAAGAAATGGACAGGTCTCTGGACAGGTACCATTTACCAAAATTAAATGAAGGTCAGATTAATTACCTAAACAGGCCTATAACCCTTAAGGAAATTGAAGCTGTCATTAAAAGCGTACCCCAAAATAAAAGCCCTGGTCCAGATGGTTTCAGTGCCAAATTCTACCAGACATTCAAAGAAGAATTACTACCATTACTCCTCAAACTATTTCACACAGTAGAAACTGAAGGAATATTGTCAAATTCCTTTTATGAGGCCATAATCACCCTAATACCCAAGCCACTCAAAGACAACACAGGAAAACTACAAACTAATTTCTCTCATGAATGTTGATGCTAAAATTCTCAACAAAATTTTGGAAAACCGTATATAACAATGTATAAAAAATATCATCCACCACGACCAAGTAGGTTTCATCCCAGAAATGCAGGGCTGGTTTAAATATATATACAAATATTTAAACATATGAAAAACTGTAAATGTTATCCATCATTTAAACAAACTAAAGGAACAAAACCATATGATCATATCCTTAGATGCTGAAAAAGCCTTTGACAAAGTCCAACACTCCTTTATGATTAAAGCCCTGGAGAGATCAGGAATACAGGGAGAATACCTAAATATAATAAAGGCCATTTACAAGAAGCCAACAGCGAGTATCAAACTTAATGGAGAAAAAATCAAAGCAATCCCACTAAAATCAGGAACTAGACAAGGATGTCCTCTCTCCCCTTATCTATTCAATATAGTTCTCAAAGTTTTAGCTAAAGCAATAATAGAACAAAAGGAGATTAAGGGGATACAAATTGGAAAAGAAGAAATGAAACTATCTCTATTTGCAGATGATATGATTGTATATATTAAGTGACCCACAAAATTCTTCCAAAGAACTTCTACGGCTGATAAACACCTTCAGCAATGTAGCAGGATACAAGATTAACTCAAAGAAATCAGTAGCTCTTCTATACACTAAAGATAGAAGAGCTGAAAAAGAAATTAGGAAAACATTACCCTTCATAATAGCTGCAAATAGTATTAAATACCTTGGAGTAACTATAACCAAAGAAGTAACAGATCATTGACAAAAATTTTAAATCACTGAAGAAAGAAATTGAAGAGGATATCAGAATATGGAAAGTTCTCCCATGTTCCTGGATAGGTAGGATCAACATAGTAAAAATGGCTATTCTACCAAAAGCAATCTACAGATTCAATGCACTGCTCATCAAAATCCCAACACAATATTTTTTGGACCTTGAAAGAATAATACTCAATTTCATTTGGAATAACAGGAAAGACAGGATTGTCAAAACAATTTTACTCAACAAAAGAACCTTAGGAGACATCACCATCCCTGACTTCAAGTTATACTATAGAGTTACAGTAATAAAAACAGCCAGGTAATGGCATAAATACATACTAGTGAATCAATGGAATAGAACTGAGGATCCATACATTAACCCAAAAACCTATGAACACCTGATCTTCTACAAAAGGGCCAAAATATTCAATGGAAAAAAAGATAGTATATTTAACAAATGGTGTTGACATAGCTGGATGAAAGTGTGTAGAAAAATGCAAATAGATCACCCTGCACAAAACTCAAATCCAAGTAAATCAAAGACCTCAACATAAACCCAGCCATTTTAAACTTGATAGAAAAAAAAATGGGAAATATACTTCTACGAATTGTCACAGGTGACCATTTCCTAAATATAACACCAGTGGCACAGACACTAAGATCAACAATCAATAAGTGGGATCTCCTGAAACTGAGAAGCTTCTGTAAAGCCAAGGACACTGTCAATAGGACAAAACGACAGCCTAGAGAATGGGAAAAGATTTTCACCAATCCTAAAAGTGAAAGAGTACTGATCTCTAAGATATATAAAGAACTCAAGAACCTAGAACCCGAAACTTTGAATAACCCAATCAAAAAATGGGGTTCAGATCTAAAAAGGGAATTCTCAGCAGAAGAATTAGGAATGGCTGAAAAGGCACATGAAAAAGTGCTCATTATCTTTAGCCATCAGAGAATTGCAAATCAAACCAACTTAGAGATACCTCCTGACACCTGTTAGATTGGCTAAGATAAAAGACACAGATGACAGCCTATGCTGGAGAGAATGCAGAGCAAGGGGAACACTTCTCCATTGTTGGTGGGAGTGTAAGTTTGTTCAGCCACATTGGAATGCAATATGGAAGTTTCACCAAGATGGTGCCGAAAGCGAAGAAGGAAGCTCTTGCCCCTCCCAAAGCCGAAACCAAAGCGAAGTCCTTGAAAGCCAATAAAGCAGTGCTGAAAGGTGTCCACAGCCACAAGAAAAAGAAGATCCGCACGTCACCCACCTTCCTGTGGCCCAAGACCCTTAGTCTCAGGAGGCAGCCCAAATACCCTTGAAAGAGCAAGCCCAGGAGAAACAAGCTTGACCACTATGCCATCACCAAGTTCCCCCTGATCACTTAGTCAGCCATGAAGAAGGTAGAAGACAACAACACACTTGTGTTTATTGTGGATGTCAAGGCCAACAAGCACCAGATCAAATAGGCTGTGAAGAAACTCTATGACATAAAGTCAACACCCTCATAAGGCCTGACGGCATATGCTTGACAGCATAAGAAAAGAAGGCATATGTTCAATTGGCTCCTGATTATGATGCTCTGGATGTCACCAACAAAATTGGAATCATTTAAACTCAGTCCAGCTGGCTCATTCTAAATATACTTTTTCCACCATAAAGAAAAAAGAAAATTGAGAATCAATCTCCCCAAGGACCTAGCAATTGCACTTCTGGGTGTATACCGTTAAAGATGCACAGTCACACTCCAAAAGCATTAGCTCAACTATGTTCATAGCAGTGTTATTTGTAATATCAAGAACCTGGAAACAACCTAGATACCCTTCAACTGAAGAATGGATTAACAAACTGTGGTACATCTACACAATGGAGTACTACTCAGCAGTAAAAAATGATATCCTAAAATTTGCAGGCAAATGGATGAATTTGGAGAATATCCTCCTGAGTGAGGTTTCACAACCCCAGAAAGATAAGCAGGGGATGTACTCACTCATTAGTGGACTCTAAACAAACAAACAAACAACAAAAAAGGAAAGCATGCTCAAGCTGCAAACCACAACCACTGAACAGCTTGGGATCAGAAACACCCTGGACTAACTTCTTGCATCCCACTCCCCCTAGATGAACACCTGACTCAGTCTTGAGGTTGGGGTGAGAAAACTGGATCTGCCAGGAGTGGAGGCTGAACTAAGCAATATTGGGACAGTGAGACCTTGGGACTGCCTGCTACCTGCCCAGGGGGGATGGGGAGTTGTGGAAAAGAAAGAATGACCTGATGTGGTGGGAGGGCGAAGGGACCTTGAATAACGATATACAAGGATAGAAAGTGTGACTTCTCTGTTCATAATAACAATAACAAAATAAAAATTAAAATAGAAAAATAAAAACATGGTACTAGAATAACACAGACATGGGGATCAATGAAACAGAGTAGAGGACTCATATAAATCCATAAACTATAGCTAGAGTGAGTTCATGGAAATAAGAATGGTCCCATAGACTCATACATTTGAGTTCTTAGTCATCAGGGAGTGGCACTATTTGAGAAGATTTAGGAGGTGTTGTCTTCAGTAAGTGTGGCTTTTGGGGAGGAAATGTCACAAGGAGAGTGAGCTTTGAGGTTTCAGAAGTCTATGCCTGGCCCACCTCTCTCTCTCTCTCTCTCTCTCTCTCTCTCTCTCTCTCTCTCTCTCTCTCTCCCTCTCTCTCTCTGTCTTCCTGCAACCTGTAGATCAAGTTGGAACACTTAGCTACTGCTCAATGCTATGCATGCCAACTAAGCCTCTGAAACTATAAGCCAGCACAATTAAATGCTTTCCTCTTTAAGGTTTCCCTTGATCATGCTGTTTCTTCACAGAAATAGAACAGTAATTTAAAAAAAAAAAACTTTTTAAAATTATAGTAAAATATATTCATTGCAGAGGAAAAAGCATCTTTAACAAATAACACTGGAAAAACATAATAATATAAGCACGTCTCATCTTACACAAATCTTAACTCTAGGTAGATCAAAAGACCTAGACCTCTGCATGAGACTAGATACCCTGAAATTGCTACAGGGAAAAGTAAGAACATGTATTTCAAAATATAGAAACAGAAAAAGGCTTTATATGTAAGACTCCAGAAACATAAGAAATGAACAAAACTAAGAAGAGACAAATTAGAGTGAGGTAAGAAAGATCCAGTGATATCACATGATCTTAGTCATATGTACATAGTCAGTTAAACATGGGGCAGCTGTACAAGCCAGGAAGTTCAAAAGAGAAAAAGTCAGGAATGTTTTAAAAGAGGGAGAATATTAAAACACAGATAGAGGAAACATAAAGACAGAGCCCACAGTGAGAAGTTAATTCTCTCCAGATAGACCAAGTGGTAGAGGCATCAGGGACACAAGGGTGTTGGACAGGGAGGCCATAGAGGCTGCCATACAGTGCACAATACCCCTCCAATAGGCATACCATCAAGTAGGATGCCAATTCTTCTTCATTTGATGTTACGTCAAATTTTACAATGAAAAATATTGCTGTAATTAAAGGGAATTTTTGGAGCCATGACCCTTTTTATTTCATTTTTAATTATCATAAAATTTACAGTATGTGTATATATTCACTATGAAATGATTAAGTCATGATAATAAACTTACTTATCATCCTCAATGCTTTTTATTTCTGGGTGATGAAAAGATTCCTCTCCCCTAATTATTTGAAAATACATAATGCATTGAGTTTCTTTTGTTTTGTTTTTTCAATTTTTGCTGCATATTTTTATCAGCTTATTTATTTTTATCTAGATCAACAAAAAGAAGAAAATGTAATACATGTACAAATACTTATTTTAAAAATAGCAAGCTTTTAGGTTTTTACCATTTAATATAATTAGAATTCCAAAGTAAAGAGTCTAGAGTAAAAATAAGAGATGTAATTTCTTCTCTCCATTGTTCTCCCATCATAAATCTGTGAAATTAGCATAATCTTTCTCATTATGACAAGCACTCTAATATTTAAAAAAAAAAACAAACAAACAAAGAAATCTACCAACCAGCATAGATTAAGCCACTGTTGGCATTGGAACCTTCCATTGACCTGATTTACAACTCAATTTCTTTTCCTTTTTTTAAAAAAATTTTTATTGTTTTTTTGAAAATCAATATCAAACATTATATAAAAAAACAAAATATTCAGAATATATAACAAAAAACTGCATACAGTAATAAAACTTCTCTTTTCTCTAAAATACATGAAACATAAAAAATAAAATCTAAAGCTTTTCGAGCCAGGTTAGGCTCAGCTACAGATGAAGAAAGCACAGTAGGTCACAGCTAATGCCCATGGATGCACTATGGCCACCACAAATTTCTGCTAAACAACTCTTCTACAATCAAACCAGAAGTTTTGTTTTGTTTTGTTTTGTTTTGTTTTGTTTTGTTTTGTGTGTGTGTGTGTGTGTGTGTGTGTGTGTGTGTGTGTGTGTGTATTTCAAATCACTTTATTAACCCATCATCTTTCAATGAAAAAAGTATGTTTTTGCTTAAAGTCCACTAATGAATGAGTACATCCCCTGCTAATTCTTCTGGGTTTGTGAGACCTCATTCATAAGGATGTTCTCCATATCTATCTATTTGCCTGCAAATTTTAGGATATCATTTTTTCTTACGGCTGAGTAGTATTCCATTGTATAGATGTACCACAGTTTGTTAATCCATTCCTCAGTTGAGGGGCAGCTAGGTTGTTTCCAGGTTTTTGCTATTACAAATAACACTGCTATAAACATAGTTGAGCTAATGCATTTTGGATGTGAATGTGTGTCTTTAGGGTATATACCCAGTAGTGGTATTGCTGGATCCTTGGGGAGATGGATTTCTAGTTTTCTGAGTAACTGCCAAACTGCATTCCAGAGTTGCTGAACAAGTTTACACTCTCACCAGCAATGGAGGAGTGTTCCCCTTGCCCGTACCCTCTCCAGCATAGGCTGTCATTTGTCTTTTTGATCTTAGCTATTCTGGCAGGTATAAGGTGGTATCTCAAAGTTGTTTTGATTTGCATTTCTCTGATGGCTAAAGATGTTGAGCAATTTTTCAAGTGCCTTTCAGACATTTGTAATTCTTCTGCTGAAAATTCCCTTTTTAGATCTGAACCCCATTTTTTAATTGAATTGTTAAGAGTTTGGAGCTCTAGTTTCTTGAGTTCTGTATATATTTTAAAAATCAATCCTCTATCATTTGTAGGGTTGGTGAAATTCTTTTCCCATTGTATAGGCTGTCGTTTTGTTTTAATGGCTGTGTCCTTGGCCTTATAGAAACTTCTCAGTTACAGGAGGTATCACTTATTGATTGTTGTTTTTAGTGTCTATGCTATTGGTGTTATATTTAGGAATTGGCCACCTGTGCCAATGCATTGGAGGGTATTTCCCACATTCCTTTCTATCAAGGTCAGCATAGATGGTTGTATGTTGAGGTCTTTGATTCACTTCTATTTGAGTTTTGTGCAGTGTGATAGGATTGGATCTCTTTACATTTTTCTACATACTGCCAATACAATTTGTTGAAGATACTATCATTTTTCCATTGAATATTTTTCCCCTCTTTGTCAAAAATCAGGTATTGATAGGTATGTTGGTTAATGTCTGGGTCTTCAATTCAATTCCATTGATCCACAAGTCTGTTTTTATGCCAGTATCAGGCTGTTTTTAATATGGTATATATAAATTTATAGTATAACTTGAAGTTGGAGATTGTGATGTCTCCTGAGGTTCTTTCATTGAACAAAATTGTTTTGATAATCCTGGCTTTCCTGTTATTCCAAATAAAATTTAGTATTGTTCTTTCAAGGTCTATAAATAATTGTGTTGGAATTCTGATGGGAATTTCATTGAAGCTGTAGATTGCTTTTGGTAAGATTTTCATTTTTACTATGTTGATCCTACCTATCCAGGAGCATGAGAGATCTTTCCATTTTCTGATATCCTCTTCAATTTCTTTCTTCAGTGATTTAAAGTTTTTGTCAAACAGATCTGTTACTTCTTTGGTTATAATTATATCAAGGTATTTAGTGCCATTGGCAGCTGTTATAAAGGGTGATGTTTCCATTATTTCTTTTTCAGCCTGTTTTTCAGCTGCTGATTTTTTTAAATTAATCTTGTATCCTACTACATTGCCTAAGAAATTTATCAGCTGTAGAAGTTTCCTGGTAGAATTTTGTGGGTTACTCATGTATACAAACATATCTGCAAATATAGTTTTACTTCTTCTTTTCCAGTTTGTATCGTCTTAATCTCCTTTTGTTTCTTATTGTTTTGGCAAAAGCTTCTAGAACTATATTGAATGGATAAGGGGAGAGGGTACAGCCTTATCTAGCTCCTGATTTTAGTGGGATGGCTTTGAGTTTCTCTCCATTTAGTTTGATGTTGGCTGTTGGTTTCTTGTAAATTGTCTTTATTATACTTAGGAATTTTCCCTGTATTCCTGATCTCTCCAGGACTTTTTAAAGGAGTGTTGGACTTTGTCAAAGGCTCTTTCAGCATCTAAGGAGATGATCATGTTTTTTATTCCTTCAATTTGTTTATATGATAGATGACATTTATAGATTTTTGTATGTTGAATCATCCATGCATTTCTGGGATAAAGCCTACTTGATCATGATGGATAACTTTTTTAATATGTTGTTACAATTGGCTTGCCAGAATTTTGTTGAGTATTTTTGCATCAATGTTCATGAGGGAGATTGGTCTGTAATTCTCTTTCTTTTTTGTTTCTTTGAGTGGCTTGGGTATGAGGGTGATTGTGGCCTCATAAAAAGAGTTTGGCAGCATTCCTTCAGTTTCCACTGTATGAAACAGTTTGTTGAGTATTGGTATTAGTTCTTTTTTGAATGTCTGAGAGAATTCTGCAGTAAAATCATCTCGACCTGGGCTTTTTTTTATTTGGGAGACTTTTAATAGCAGCTTCATTTTCCCTTGGTGTTATAGGTCTGTTTAGATCTTTAATCTGTTCTTGATTTAATTTTGGTAATTGGTACTTGTCCAGAAAGCTGTCCTTTTCTTTTAGGTTTTCCATTTTTAGTAGAGTATAAATTTTCAAAGTATGGCCTGATAATTATCTGTTCCTTGGTGTCTGTTCTTTTGTCCTCCTTTCCATTTCTGATTTTGTGAATTTGAATATTCTCTCTGTCTTTTGGTTAGTTTGGGTAAGGGTTTATCTTGTTGACCTTCTCAGAAAAAACGAACTTTTTGATTCATTGATTTTTTTTTTTTTGCATTGTTCTCTTTGTTTCTATTGTACTGATTTCAGCCTTAAGCTTGACTATTTCCTGATGTCTATTCCTTCTAGGCGAGTTTGCTTCTAATTGTTTTAAAGCTTTCAGCTGAGTTGTTAGGTCTCTTGTGTGAGCTTTCTCTTGGTTTTTTTATATAGGCATCTAGTGCTATAAATTTTTCTTTTAACACTGCTTTCATTGTGTCCCATAAGTTTGGGTATGTTGTGATTTCATTTTCATTAAATTCTAGAAAGTCTTTGATTTCTTTCTTAACTTGTTCCCTGGCCCAGACATGGTTCAGTGTAGAGATGTTCAGTTTCCATGAGTTTATAAGTTTTCTGTGATTTTTTTTTTTTTGTGTTCTTGAATTCTAACTTTAGGCCATGGTGGTCTGATATGATATAAGGGGTTATTCCCATTTTTTGTATCTATTGATATTTGCCTTTTGACCAAGGATGTGGTCAATTTTAGAGAAAGTTATGTAGGGTGCTTAGAAATATGTATATTCCTTTGTGTTCAGATGAAAGCTTCTGTAAATATCTATTAAGTCCATTTGCATCATAACATCTGTTAGACCTCTTATTTCTTTGTTGAGTCTTTGTCTGGTTGACCTATCCAAGGGTGAAAGTGGGATATTGAAGTCTCCCACTATTAGAGTATGATATTTGATGTGGGGTTTAAGCTTTAGTAGTGTTTCTTTTACATATGAAGGTGCCCTTATATTAGGGGCATAAATACTCAGGATTGAGGTTTCATTTTGACTGGTTTTTCTTGAGGCAAAAAATAATGTCCATCTTGGTCTCTTTTGATTGATTTTAGTCTACTTTGTTAGGATAATAGATAGTAACAACACCAGCTTTTTTATTGGGCCATTTGATTGAAACATCTTTTTCATCCCTTTACTCTGAGCCTGCTTTTGTCTTTGGAGTTGAAGTGTGTTTCTTGTATGCAACAGAAGGTTGGATTTTTTCTTTGTATCCATTGTGTTAGGGTGTGTCTTTTTATAGGTGAATTAAATCCATTGATGTTAAGGGATGTTAATGACCACTGATTGTTACTACCTGTTATATTTGGTGATAGTTTGTGTGTGTTTCCTTTCTTAGGGTTTTTCTTCTGTGGGATTCTCAACTGTTTGTGGTTTTATGAGTGTATCTGGATTACTTAGGTTGGAGTTTTCCCTCAAGTGCTTTCTATAGGGCTGGATTTGGGGATAGACATTGTTTCAACTTGTCTTTGTCAGGAAATAACTTCCTTAATCCACCTATGGTGAATAATAGTTTTAGTGCGTAGAGTAGTCTGGGTTGGCAGCCATGATCATTTAGTGTCTGTATAACTTCAGGCCAGGACCTTCTTGCTTTCATTGTTTCCATTGAATAGGCGTTAATTTGATAAATCTGCCTTTATAGGTAAGTTGGCCCTTTTCCTTTGCAGTTCTTAATATTTTTTCTTTGTTCTGTATGTTTTGTGGCTTTATTATTATATGGTGAGTAGACTTTTGGGGGGGCTAATCTATTTGCTGTTCTGTAAGCTACTTGTATCTTTATAGGCATTTCTTCTTTAGATTGGGAAAGTTTTCTTCTATGATTTTATTGAATACATTATCTGTGCCTTTGAGCTGGTATTCTTCTCCTTCTTCGATTCCTATTATTCTCAGGTTTGGTCTTTTCATCATGACCTAAAATTTCCTGAATGCTTTATGTTATTACGTTTTTGGTTTTGGTGTTTTCTTTGACTGATTTATCTATTTCCACTATTGAGTCCTCCACTCCAGAGATTCTCTCTTCCATCTCTTGGATTCTGTTGTTTATGCTTGTATCTGTAAATCCAGATTGTTTCTTCACATTCTCTATTTTATCCTTTGCTTTATTTTGTGCTTTCTATATTTTTTTCTGTTTCAATTTTTAGTTCCTGGAATGATTCTTTCATTTGTTGGATTTCTCTCTCTAGGTTTTCTTTCAGGAATTTGTTTATCTCTTCCAACTTTTTACTTTTTTTTTTTTAAGAGACTTTTTCATATACTCTTTTAAGACATCTATTATCTTCATAAGAGTGTTTGCATTGTTGTTTCTTTCTGTTTCCTCTTCATTGCTCTGTTCAGGTCTTGGTGTTGTAGAGCCACTAACTTCTTCTAGTGATGCCTTGCTGTCCTTTATATTGTTATGTGTATTTTTGCACTGACCTCTGCCCATTGCTTCCTTGGTTCACCCTTAGGCAGATCTTAGTGGAATCTTAGCTCGTTGTGGCGTCAGGGGTTGTGTGTCTCCTGACTGCTCTGGACATGGATTTTGCACAATTTCTTGCTCAGGTCAGATCAAGGGATACTTGTTGTCTGAAGTCACGTGACTCCCACTCTGCCTTTGACACCACAGGGTCACACTGTTCAGAGAGAAGTCTGTCCCTCTCTGGTTGAAGCAGCCTGTCTTGAAGGCAGGGCTGGGACATCTGTGATGTGACCCCTGGGACTGCTGGGGAAGGCTTCTTTCAGCCCTGGTCCAAGGCAGGCCTGTCGGTGAGGTCAAATCTGGGACTGTCTCTCTGGCCTGTGGGATGAGGTCCCCCAGGAGGCCCAGGGAGTAGAACTTGCTCACTTCCCACTCAGTGCTGAGCCTGGGATCTTCACTCTCTGAAGCCACCTGACTCCCACTCTGCGTCGGACACCACGGGGTCATGCTGTTCCCATGATGCATTGTTATTACTATACCTTGTTCCTCCTTTCTTCCTATTACTTATATACATTGGCAACTGCTTTCTGTCCTATTTCTGCACTCTCCCAACTTTTAGTGGCAGTTATTTGAGTGTTGCTTCTTGTGGGATCAACATGAACAGAGTTCATATAAAAAACTCTCATGGTGTTTGCTCTTCTGGGCCTGGCTATTTCATTCAACTATTAAAGGTAAGTTTCTAGATAATAACTTTGCTATTTCTAATTGTACATTAGGTAAGAATACTTAAATTGTTCTCATTAAACTTTTTTTCAATGACATTCCTGCCAGCAGTATATCTGTACCATTTTTATTGTGTTTTTTAAAGATTTCTTTAAAAATTGAAACTATCATATGCTGAAATTTCCATCTAAATATTTTAATTTACAGTTCTTCTTTATACTGTGGTCTTAGTGACTTTTTCCCGATGTGAAATCATCTTGACCAAAGTAACTGAAGAGAGTAAGAATCACTTTGAAGAAAGAAGCTTCAAAGAGGTCAAAAATATTCAATGAAAAAAAATAGTATCTTCAACAAATGGTGTTGGCATAACAGGATGATAATGTGTAGAAAAATGCAAATAGATTCAAGTCTATCACCCTGCACAAAACTCAAATCCAAGTGGATCAAAGACCTCAATATAAACTCAGCTACGCTGAACTTATTGGAAAAGAAAGTGGGAAATACCCTCCAATGCATTGGCACAGGTGACCACTTCCTAAATATAACACCAGTGGCACAGACACTAAGAGCAACAATCCATAAGTGGGACTCCCTGAGAAGTCCTGTAAGGTCTTCTGAGAAGATTCTGTAAGGTCAAGGACACAGTCAATAAGACAAAATGACAGCCTACAGAATGGGAAAAGATTTTCACCAACTGTACCAGTGACAGAGGACTGATCTCTAAAATATATAGAGAACTCAAGAAACTAGAGCCCAAAACCCTCAATAATCCAATCAAAAAATGAGTGTCAGATCTAAAAAGGGAATTCTCAGCAGAAGAATTATAAGTGGCTGAAAAGCACTTGGAAAAATGTTCAATATCTTTAGCCATCAGAGAAATGCAAATCAAAACAACTTTGAGATACCATCTTATACCTGTCAGATTGGCTAAGATAAAAAGCACAGATGACAGCCAATGCTGGAGAGGATTCAGAGCAAGGAGAACACTCCTCCATTGTTGGTGGGAGTGTAAACTTCTTCAGCCACTCTGGAATGCACTATGGAGGTTTCTCAGAAAACTGGTGTTGTGCCCAAATTCAAGACCCCAAAGAGACCACCAAAGAATGAAGAAGTCCAGAATGCAACAGGAAGGTTTACTTAGGTAAATACAAGCCACGGCAGGAAACCCAGTCCAGCTCTTGCCATAACAAGATCAGGAGGGGCTCCTGAGGGGAGCT
This sequence comes from Sigmodon hispidus, assembly GCA_004025045.1. Lineage (NCBI taxonomy): Eukaryota > Metazoa > Chordata > Mammalia > Rodentia > Cricetidae > Sigmodon > Sigmodon hispidus. Next base: position 13,277 of record PVIH01001406.1, read on the forward strand.
TAACACTTTTAAAGGGAAAAACCACAATTTGGGGTTACTCTAGTGCAAGGTTGTGTACTGACAGCTAATCTGGGGAATTTCTCCTTGAATCTGGGCCCAGGAATGATGGTGGTGTATTTTGACTAGAGCATTTCATGGTAGGATAGTAGGGTCAGGGTGGTATGGATTCTATAGTTGGAACTTCGGTCATGCTTCCCTTTTGTGAACAGCAGTTTCTAGCAATGGTCTCTGGGAACTGGGTGAGGGACTCTTTCTCAGGGCTCTGTCTGCTTTAGTTCTGCCTAACATTCCTGAACCCTACCTGGATCATCCAGGTGTCCAGCACATTCTTTCCTAGAACTAGACCTTGCTACGAATGTGGAACTGAACTCTATTTTATCTCTATAGCTACTAGAATACAAAATGGCATTTCTTGAGCTAAGTTTACTCTTTTCATTGGGAATCACGCTCCCCAAGAATCCAGCAATACCACTATTGAGTATATACCCTAAAGACATACACTCACAACCCAAAAGCATTAGCTCAATTATGTTCATAGCAGCATTATTCATAATAGCAAGAACCTGGAAACAACCTAGATTCCCCTCAACTGAGGAATGGATTAACAAACTGTGATACATCTACACAATGGAATACTACTCAGCAGTAAGAGAAAAATGATAAACTAAAATTTGCAGGCAAATGAATGGATTTGGAGAATATCCTTCTGAGCCAAATCTCACAAGCCTAGAAGGATAAGCAGGGAACATATTCACTCATTAGTGGACTTTAAGCAAAAGCATTCTTTTTTATTGAAAGATGATGGATACATAAAGTGATTTAAAACACACATGCATACATACACATACACACACACACACAAACAAAAAAAAACAAAAAACAAAACAAAACAAAAAAAACTTCTGGTTTGACTGTAGAAAGATTGCTTAGCAGAGATCTGTGGTGGCCATTGTGCATCCATGGGCATTAGCTGTGACCTACTGTGCTTTCTTCATCTGTAGCTGAACCTAACCTGGCTTGAGAATCTTTAGATTTTATTTTTTGTGTCTCATGTATTTTAGAGAAAAGAGAAGTTTTATTACTATATGGGGTTTTTCATCTATTCTGAATGTTTTGCTTTTTATATGTTTGCTATTGATTTTCAAAAAATAGTAAAAAGAAAAATAATAATATACTTATATATAAAGACATTATTTTTTGCTCCCATTTAAGTGAACTTGGTTACTAGGATCAAAACCCAAACCCAAACCAAAAAACACTGTATATTTGTACAGCTATTTTTATTTAGCAAGATTGGATTGATATCAAGCTAATTTTCAATATTATCAGTATAATTATGTTATGCTGTGATGAAATAATGTCTAAATATAGAATATAATGCAGAATATGTAATTGGCTTTCAGTGGATGAAGCAAGTCATGCTAACATATTTAAGTGGCTGAAGGAGTATCCAGAGCTCTGAAAGAGGAAAGGATACTGTGAACAGCCCTACCATCCTTCAAATCCCAAATTCTGTATGTAAAGACATGGTAAGTTAATAAATACAAAGGACCACTGCATTTTGAAATTGTTCATGGACCCAGAGAAGCTAGGTAACAAGGAGGACCCTAAGAGGGATATATGATTTTCCCTGGGAAGGGAAATAGATGAGAAATCCTGGGTAAACTGGGGGTGGGGATGCGGGAATGGAGGGGAGGGGAGCAGAGATAGGATCATGAGAGATCCTGTTGGTGAAGGTGGGGAAGAGATGGAGGGGAGAATAATGAAAGAGATATCTTGATAGAAGGAGACCCTTTAGGGGTTATGGAGAAATCTGGTGACAGGAAAACTCCCAGGAATTCACAAGGATGACCCCAACTAAGACTCTTAGCAACAGTGGAGAGGGTGCCTGAACTGGCCATCTCCTGCAATCAGATTGGTGACTACCCTAATTGTCCCCAGAGATACTTTATCCAGTAAATGACGGAAGGAGGTGCAGAGATCCACAGCCAAACCCTGGACTGAGCTCCACGAGTCCAGGTGACCAGAAAGAGGAGGGAGTGACCTAGGCCCTCAGCTTGTGGATAAAGTTATATAGCTTGGTCTGCGTGTGGGGTCCCCAGCAGTGGGATCAGGAACTGTTCTTGTATTGTGACTGGCTTTTTGAAACCCATTCCCCATGCTGGAATGCCTCACTCAGCCTTGATGCAGAGGAAGGAGGTTGTTTCTGCCTCAGCTTCATATGCCATGCTTTGTTGACTCCCATGGGATGTCTGCCCTTTTCTGAATGGAGGAGGAGTGGATGAGAGGCGGGGATAGATGGGAAGTGGGGTTAGGGAAGGAGAAGAAAAGAAGGAGGGGAAACTGTGGTTGGTATGTAAAATAAAATTAAAAATTAATGAAAGAAAATAAAAATATCTTTCCAAGCCTTATTGACAAGTAAATTCTATTTAAATGATCATCTCTTAAGCCTCACTAATAAAATTTTGCACAGAAATGACAAAAAAAAAAAGAGCTTGTGAGCTCCCCTTGGGATGGTCCTCATCTTGCCTTTGTGTGGGATGACCAGACCCAACATGCTGGAAGCTGTATGCTGATAATAAACACTCTTGCTGATTACATATATGTATTGTGGTCTTTTGTTAGATTTCTCCAGAAACCTAATAGTTACACAAAAGCAAAATTTATAAATGAAGAAAAAAATAACACCAAATTATATACTTGCATTTCAATAAAGAAATACATTTTTCATTTAAGAAAAAAATATATTGGAAGACTAAAGGAAGAACAAGAACCTGGAAAAAATATAAAATTTGAAATGTCATTTCTGGGCCTAATTTAGCAGTATGGGGGAAAAAATTGGGCAGTATCCATAAATGCCAAGTTCACTACCTGGTGCCATAAAAACATATTCTTGTACAATACAGAGAGACAACTAGGCCCTCATTACAAACTTTTATCTTCTTTACACAAACTCAGTTCTTCCCATATGACTACTTAACCAATCACATCACTGGAGCTCATGACACTGCTCCTCTGCTAGGAAAATACTCTCCTGACAAGGGTTTTCCTCAAAGCAACTTTGACATCTTTATTTCTCAAGCTGTAGATCAGAGGATTCAGCATGGGCACCACAATGGTATAAAACAAGGAAGACACTTTTCCCTGGTCAAGGGGCAAAATGGAAGGTGGCTTGAGGTACATGAAAGCCCCAGAACCAAAGAAAAGGCAAACCACAATCATGTGGGAGCTGCAGGTGCTGAAGGCCTTGGACTTGCCCTCTGTGGAATGCATTCGAAGAATGCAGGAGAGGATGAGGGCATAAGAAATAAAAATGGTGGCAATAGGCACACCAATTCCAATAGCCACCACAATGAAGACTACCAGCTCATTTGTAAAGGTGTTGTTACAGGAGAGTTCCAGAAGGGGGAGGATGTCACACATGAAATGATTGACAAGGTTGTCAGCACAGAAGATCAGATTCATTATGTTTCCTGTATGGGCCATGCCTCCAAAGAAGCCCATCACGTATACTCCCAGTAAAAGGAGAAAATATACTTGGGGAGACATGGTGACTGTGTACATCAAGGGGTTACAGATGGCAACATAACGGTCATATGCCATGGCTGACAGAATGAAGGACTCAGAGAATACAAAGAAACAGAAGAAAAACAGCTGGGTCAGACACCCCCAGTGTGATATGATGTTCTTCTTTGAGATAAAACTCATCAGCATTTTAGGGATGATGGTGGAGGAGTAACAAGAATCTATTAAAGAAAGGTTGAAGATAAAAAAGTACATAGGGGTGTGCAAGTGAGGGTTCAGCCCTATCAGGGTGATCAAGCCCAGGTTCCCCACCACAGTGACGATGTAGAAACCTAGGAACAGGAAGAAGAGGGGCATGCGGAGTCCTGGCTGGTCTGTCAGGCCTGCGAGGATGAACTCTGTTACAGAAGAATTCTTGAAAATCATTCTTCCCCGGAGGGAGGCCTGACAAAGAGGACCAAAAGAGACAAAGAAACATCATCACCATCCTCACAAACCTAACTGAAATGAAACATGAAAATAAAATCCAAAGAGGAAGTGAACTCTGGTAGGAAGTTTAGGATATTTAAGGTGGACAGTCATGAACTATCAATAGCACTATCTTCCAGAGCACAGGAAAGGGCTACCTTATCCTCAACATAAGAGCTGGTGGTGGGGGACATGTTTTAGACTCAGAAGTCAGTTCTTTAACCATGCTCTCCTGTCCCTAGCCAATATACCAGTCACTGAAACCTGGACCACTGATCTGCAGTGAATCCTAACAGGCAGAAAACATCAGCTCTAGGTCAGCACTGGATAGTAACAAATTGAAGAATTGTTATCTACAGACTCTTAACAGTACATAGGTTTAGTGATAATGTTCTAGGCTAACACTCACTGAGCAGTTACCATGAAAGGCTCTAAGAATCTCACCAACCAGCAATCTCCACTCCACAGATGAGACATAGAGTAGTCAATGTCACACACCCTCCAGACTTCAGACAGAAGGGGAGCTCCAACAGTCCACACAAGTGCATCCTCACCTGTGTTTCACAGGTGGTCAGGATCACACAGGCATGGACCTTCCTTTGCTTGTAATGGGGATGCTCTGCCTACTGTCTTTCCTTGGAGTTGTTCTGAGGGTGGATAAAGACCTGGTGAACAGAAGATAACAACTTGGAGCTTCAGATCTTCTTCTCAGGCCACAGATAAGGATCTTGGGTTTGCCTTGTAATCCTCTCAGTACTGAAAACCTTGGCTTACATCTAGTGCTTATCCAGTGACCCTCCAGCTTCCAGGAAGAAGGCAGCTTCTGTACTGTAAATAACAGAGTAAGAATGTCTTTCTGGGTTCCAGATCTCAGTGGCCTGGTTATGAAGACAGAGGCTCCCTCTGGACCATATCCTGAGAGTCTCACTCCCTAGAGAAGAACAAATGCTTGTTTCTCCTGCTGAATTCTGTGTTTTCCTTTGAGAAACAATTCTTTCTGGCAATTAACAGTAATAATAATATGGAACGAAATAATTCTGGATCCTGAAATGTATCCAAATCTTCAATGTTAGAAAGTTGAAACTTACTATAAATACAATAAAGTAAATAGAGGTGGCCGAGGATCCAAAAGTAAAATAAATTTAATAAATGCAGAACAGTATGACCTGGAATCAGAGATAAGGGCTTTAAAATAACCACTTGTGATACATTTTTAATTTCCATAAAAGAAAAAATGAGAAAATAAATAGTAACATTCAATGAAATATAAGGCACTTCAGAGCCCATTCCTTTCAGAGGAATACCTAACCCAGTCTTGATATTAGGATGAGGAAATAGGATTTGCCTGGAGTGGATGCTGAGCTGATCCACCTTGGGACTTCTTGCCCTTTTGGGAGAGAGGATATGGGTATGCGGAGGACGGAGGCTGAAGGCTGGCAAAGAGGAATTAGGGAGGAAGTGAGGGGAAGCAAGGGGATACATGGATAAAAAGACTTCATTTTATAAATTAAAAAAAAAACAAGCAACAAAATACAAAATAAAAATTCAAAACAGAAACTTTTTATAGTAAGTTAGTTATAGTGACTAACTATACAGTGAATTGAGTTAATATCATTCTGGGTGAAGGCACACATAGTATCAGTGAAATCAATGCATAATTAATAGAAATCATCTATACTAATTTCAGATGAGAAAACTCATTTTAAAAAACACTAGGACAATGTTAAACAAATTCAATATATGTGTACTCACAGTTCCCAAAATATAAAATAATTTGGTAAAAAATAATTTTAAATTAAGTTCTAAATGAAAATTTTTTCATTCAATAAATTTTATAAAGAAAAAATAAGTTAAGGAAACCTCACATACACACACTGAAAGTGGATGCAAATAATATTATGTGTAACATAGTCAAACAGCTGAAAATTGGATTAACAAGAAAAGAAGTTTGAAACAGGCAGAGACAAGAGGCTCAGTGATTTCTGAGGAGCTGAAAAGAGATCAGCTCATTTATTATAAAAGAAATGGAAATGAGAAGTCAATTAAATGAATCTTTAGAACACTGAAAGAAAACAATTGTCAATCTAGCATTATATATCTGGTAAAAAAAAAACATACCTCCACAAGAGAAACAAGGAAATTGTCAAACCAATGAAATGTGAAATAACTTAATATGAAACACTGAAAAAAGAGAGATGGGAAGAAGAACATCCTTCCATTCGAAAGGGTCAATCTACAGGAGGAAATTCAAATACATAGAAATGTCAAGTTTGAGGCCATATATAAAATACTTTACTTTCTATTTTCTTCAAAAATAACTTTTACTGCTTAAAGCAATAAACGCTTATGGAAGATTTGTAATATACACAGTATGTACATAAGTCAAATGATAATCATACACAGTAACATAATTCAGCCAAAAACAAAAAGACATGTGATTAAAATTACAATAGCAGTTGGATGAAAGAAACCTTACATAAATCAACAGGATCAATATATTACAGGTGTAAACAAGCATTTCCAGTTCAACACAAGTAACAATCTGTCAAAAGAGAAAACACAGAAGAGAAGCTGGGTCCTACACTTTGGACATTCCCATCCTCTTAGGTTTAGGGTATATTTGGTTATACTGTGACCCTTGGGTTTGCATTTGTGTTATTTAAATAAAATTAACCTTGGGTCAAGAGTTTACAACTAGCTGACAAAAAGTAACCATAGAGTCTCAGAGGGCATCCAGGAGAGATAGAGAGACAAGGAGGTAGAGGTGAGGTTTGGAGCAATGAAGCAATTTGTAGTATGGCAAAGCAGAGGCATGGATCTTCTGTGGATGCCAGCAAGGGGAGAGAGTTAGCTCGTTGTTCCATGGCCTCTTCGAGTTTGCAGGTTTTTACCCTAGCCTTTGGATCTCAAGTCTTATTCACAAACAAACTGATAGAGATTTAAGTTAAAGCTACCTTTAGTATCAGTGACAGGGCCAGTACCTGCAGGAGCAGAATTTCCTCCAGTCTGCAACCTCAGCTGTCAGGCAACTCCTAAAAAAGCAAGGCTGGTAACTGTGAAGTTATAATTGCTGGTTGAAATAGCAGTAGATTAAGGCGCAGCCATTGTCCCAAAGTTAAAACAAGAGAAGAAATCTACACTCACATAGTAAACACCCAAAATCTACTCCTTCATTGATTTTTCAAATAGTTTTATTTAGTTTACATCTCGACTGCAGCCTCACCTCCCAGTCCCCCCCACCTTCTACTCTCTACCACTTCCCTAAATCCACTGTTTCTCATAACTGCTCAGAAAAGGGCAGGTCTCCCATTATCTTTATCAAACTGTCATAAGACCAAATACCTCCACCTGTATTCAAGCAGGACAAGCAATCCAGCATGAGAAATAGGTTCCCAAGAGCTAGTCAAAAAACCACTGTTGCCATTGGTAGGAGTCACACATATAGATCAACCAACACAACTGTCTCATATATGCAGAGGGCCTAGGTCATTCCCATACAGGCTTGTTGATTGTTGGTTCAGACTCTGTGCATACCCTGATCCAGGGTGGTGGTTTCTGTATGTTTTCCTGTGATGCTCCCAAGCTCCATATCCAACAATCCCCTCAGCAGCAGGTCTCTCCAAGTAGAGCCCAATGTTTGGATGTGGGTCTTTGAATTTGCCTCTGTCAGTCATTGAATGAAAGTTCTCCAATGACAGCCAGAGCAGTCACCAATAAGATCTTTGAGGGTGGCCAATGCAAGCTTTACATCCACTGCAACTAGGATTCTTAGCTGGGGCCATCCTTGTAGACTGATTTCCCTTACATCATGCTTCTACCCAACTCTTTAATGCCCTCTTTCCAGTCATGTCTCTCAGCTCTGTCTTCCTCTGTCAAGACACAAACTCAGTCCTTCAAGTTTCTATACCCACTCATCCAAAGTCCATCCAGGAGATATCCTCTATTTCCCATTTCCATGGAAATCCATACATCACCCCTTAGGCCCTCTTTGTTACCTAGCCTATCTGGGTCTATGGGTTACAGCATGAGTATTCTTTACTTTATGTAATATCTACTTATGAATGAGTACATACCATGTTTGTCTTCCTGCATCTGAGTTTCCTCACTCAGGGTGATTTTTTTTTCTGGTTCCATCCATTTTCCCTCAGATTTCCTGATGTCATCATTTTTAAAGCTGAGTAATATTGCATTGTATAAATATAAAACATTTTTTATTCACTATTTGGTTAAGGAGCTTGTAGGTTTTTTCCAGTTTCTGGGTATTACAAACAAAGCTGCTATAAATATAGTTGAGCAATTGTCCTTGTGGGTGATAGAACATTCTTTGGGTCTATGCCCAGGAGTTGTATAGGTGAATCTTAAGATAGACTGATTCCCAACTGTCTGAGAAACCACCACATTGATATCCAAAGTGGCCATACACTTCCACCAGCAATGGAGAAGTTCCCATTTCTCTACATCCTCTCCAGCATAAACTGTTATTTGTGATTTTAATTTTAGCCATTTTGACAGATAAAAGGCAGAATTCAGGGTCATTTTGACTTGCATTTCCTTAATGGCTAAAGATGATGGACATTTCTTTAAGTGTATCTGTGTCATTTGAGAGTGTCCTGTTAAGACATCTCTGTTTAGGTCAGTACCCTCTTTTTATTGGATTGTTGGGTGGGCTTTTTTTTTCTTTTTGATGTCTAGTGACATTAATATATCTGTCAGATGTGAGATTGGTGAAGATTTTTTTCTCATTTTGTGCTGCAATTTGGCCTGTTGACAGTGTCCTTTGCCTTACAGAATGTTTTCAGTTTCATGAGGTCCCATTTATTAATTGTCCATCTTAGTGTCTGTGCTACAGGTTTCAAGAAACTGTCTACTGTGCCAATACCTTTAAGATATTTCCCACTTTCTCTTCTATCAGCTTCAGTATAACTAGATTTATATTGAGGTATTTGGACTTGAGTTTTGTGCAGAATAGTAAACATGGATCTATTTACATTCTTCTACATACTGACATTCAGTAATGCCAGGATTTGTTGAAGATACTTACTTTTCTTCATTGTATAGTGTTGGCTTCTTTGTAAAACATCAAGTGTCCGTAAGTATGTGAACCTATGTCAGTATTTTCAGTTTGATTCCATTGATCCATTTGTCTGTTTTTATGTTAATATCATGCAGCTTTTGTTACTATAGTTCTATAGAAGATCTTGAAATCAGAGATGGTAACATCTCTGGCAGTTCTTTTATTGTTTCAGATAGTTTTAGCTATTGTTGTTTTTCCTTATAGGGACAAGTATTGTTCTTTCAAAGTCTGTAAAGAAATACGTTTGAATTTTGATGGAGATTGCCCTGAATCTGTAAATTTCTTTTGGTAACATGGCGACTATTACTATGTCAATTCCATCAATCCATCTTCTGATATCTTCTCCAAATTCTTCAAAAACTTGAAATTGTTGTCATAAAGATCTTTCACTTTATTGGTTAAAGTAACTCTAAGATACTTTATATTGTTTATGGCTATTGTAAAGGGTGGTGTTTCCCTGATTTATAATTTATTTATTTATTTAGCCCTTTTGTCATGTTTATTCAAGGGGATGGTTATTTGTTTTGTTTGGGTTTTGTTTTGTTTTTTTGTTTTGTTCTTTTAGTTAATCTTGTATCCAGCAACTTTGCTAAAGGTGTTTATCAGCTGTAGGAGTTACCTGGTAGAATTTTCGGGGTCATTTATGTATCCTATCATGTCATCTGCAAATAGCAATACTGTAACTTCCTTTCTTTTCACTTATGTATGTATTCTATGAGTGGTTTATGTCATGTGTCTTGATCTCATTCATTTCTCCCTTCCCTTCCCTTTCACCCTCAGTCACTGCACACCCTAAAAAATTTAAGAGATAAAAGGAAAACTTTAATTAAAATTATGTTATTGAAGCTACAGCGTGACACGATGAGTCAGGGCATAATCCCATTTGTCTATATGTCTTTACTTGCAAGTGTCCATTGTAATGAGTCATTTTTCTAGTTCAAGGCCTCTAGTTTCTACTACACTGTCAATGCTGGACCTTCACTAGGACTCTTCCTGGGTATCCTGTGGTTGCCCGGTGTTGTGGAGATTCTACAGCTTTGGGGTGGATGTTGGGGTATACCTTGGTTCTGGGCCTTAACAGTTGAGGGGTTAGTCTGCCAGATGAAAAATGTGGACAGCTGTTCCATGTTTACAACTTTGGTTTGGTTCACACATACCCGTGATAAAAATGTTGACTCTCTACTTTGTATGACCACAGGGCCAGATTTCTCACCTGGCCCAGGCATTGTTGGTGGGAAAGAGGGCATCTTTTCCTCTCGCATACTGCCACATGACAAATGAGAAATGGGGGCAGTTCTCCCATGCTTACTACTTCAGGGCTGATTTACCCACACCTATGCTAACAGGGCTAGCACTGTTGTGCTGCCCTGGCAAGGTACAGGGCCTGCTCTCCTGAGTATTAGAGTTGCAGGAGTCAGAGACAGCTTTCCAGCTCTTATGATCACTGGGCCAGCTCTCCCACCTGACCCAAGAATTGACTTCACATTTTCCAATTTGTATCTCTTTAACCTCCATTTGTTGTCTTCTAACTGTACCTAGAATTTAAAGTGCTATATTTAATAGATATGGAGAGAGTGGACAACCTTGTCTTGTTCCTAATTTCAGTGGAATTACGTTGAATTTCTCTCCGTTTACTCTGATATTGGCTGATGGCTTGCTATATATTGCTTTTATTATGTTATGTATGTTCTTTGTATCCCTATCTCCCTAAGACTTTTATCATGAAGGGGTGCTATATTTCCTCCAAGGCTATTTCAGCATCTAATTAGATGATTATGTGGTTTTTCTTTCAGTTTGTTTCTGTGGTGAATTACAATGACAGATGATGAACCATCTCTGCATCTCTGGGATGACGCCCATTGGATTGTGGTGAATGGTCTTTTTGATGTGTTCTTATATTTAGTTTTTGAGTATCTTATTGAGTATTTTTGCATGAATGTTCATATTTTTTAATTTATATTTCCAACTATCTAGTTCTTTGGATAATCACATGAGTCTTCCTACCATAGCACTGAAAATGCTGAATAAAAATGCTAAAATTCAAAAGCTGAAACACTAATTGATTTAGTATGTTCTTTAGATCCAATAAAAATACTTCTAATAAGCAGTCCTTTGTGTTGTCTTGATAAATAAATGTATCCCCCAAAATTATTCATTGTTCCCTTACAACTTTGAATCAGTTGTTTATCTCATGTCACAAATTTTACCATCAAAGCTCAAATACTCAAGTTCATACCCAAAAAGCTCTAAATTTGGCTAATTTATCTTTAAGCCTATGTAACTTTATTTTCAGCATCTTTATAACAATTAAGACCCTAGGAGGGGCTGGAGAGATGGCTCAGAGGTTAAGAGCACTGACTGTTCTTCCACAGGACCTGAGTTCAATTCCCAGCAGCCACATGGTAGCTCACAACCATCTATAATGACATCTAGTGCCCTCTTCTGTGTACTGTATACATAATAAAGTAAATAATTAAAAAAAAAGACCCTAGGAATACTAATGCATGAGACTGAAGTTGCTTCACTCCACATGTAACCTCTTTTAAGTCAATGACAAACATGTTTCCATTGTCACTTGGCTAAAAACAGGAAAATTTTTCTTTTCCTATATAAAATGTATTGTGTGTGTATGTCAGAGAGAGAGAGAGAGAGAGAGAGAGAGGTACTTACAAGCCAGAGAAGTATTGAATTTTCTAAAGCTAGAGCGACAGGCAATTGGAACCCACTCAACCTAGAGACTCAGAACTATGTGCAGGTTCTCCAAAAGAGCACCAAGAGCTCTTCATCACTGAGTCATCTCTACCACTGCCTCAAAAGCTGCCTTTTTAAGAAGAACAAGGGGATATGTGGATAAAAAAAAATAAGACTTTATCCTATGAAAATAAATAAAATTTTAAAAAGTTACATTACCTTACTGTAAGTAGAATCAATTTTTAATGTATTATCATGTTTTTAAAAGAAATTTTATCAAAGGGTTTTCATTGACATTATATACCTACAGAACATATTATATAGACTAAACAACCTGAAATTCTTTTACTTAGTAATATGTAATGATTAAAGAAAAACAGGTCATGAATTTGACAAAATAAGTGGGTGCATGAGAGGGGCTGGGGAAATGTTATAATTATATTTTAATTTAAATAAATAAAACAGTTGGAAAAATATTAAAAGAAAATTATACCATTTTGTCAGTAAAGACAGAAGGTGGTCAAAGATGGAAGTGACAGAAGTGTGGCCTGTGACTCCTGGGCAGGGTTTGATCCGTGCATCCTTTCGCCCTGGAAAGGGGGAGAGGGAGGTTGGGAAGTCAAGAGAGAGTTGGATTTCTCCCAAACTTGTGTGCTGAGGAGACTCGATGTTGGCCTCTCCTCCTAGGTTGAAATCAGTAGATTGGTTCATGAAAATTGCTGTATTGAGACAAAGAAAAGGATCTAGCAGAAAGCAACATCTCTTGGCAGCAAGGAAGAGGACAAGTAGTGGAGGTCCTGCAATCTGAAAAGCAAACTGAAAGGTGACAGAAAAGCTGAAGATGACTGGTAGAGAGAGGTATAACATCCCAGCCCCTCAATCTAGAAATGTTAGTAAGAACCAAGAGCAGCACAACAGACCAAGGATCAGAATTCCCAGATGAAGACTGTTCATAAGAAAAAAAAAAAAAAAAAGAAGACATGGGTACAATCCTTCGGCAGCCACATGGCCAGCCATGCAGAATGAGAAGACAAAAAACAAAAAACAAGAGCCTTTCCAACAACCCAAACTGGAATTCGAGCTTATCAAGTCCAAGCCTTCTTTTTAAATCTCAACCTAATCAGCACTATGCCGGAACCAAATTCAGTGAGCCACCATCACCAAGTGTTCTCCTAAGCCACCAAGCCACTGGGTTCCTGTTTTCTTGAACCCTTCAGAGAAGGAAGTAATGACATTTCAACTTAAAACCCTACTTAAAGTACAGGTTTAAAGTGCTAATTTAAACTTCTGCGATGTTCATACATAACTATCAGTTGGTTTGACTTTAGGGAATTTTTATAAAACTGCTAACTTACAAGTATAAGCAGACATGTGATTTATGTACTGTGTACACTAATTGTACTTGGTAGTTTTGCTAACTAAATTCAAGCTTAGATTTAGGGAACAGTAACCAGCTTTTTTATTGTGTAACAGGAAAAAAAAACAGACAATTAAGTGTTTAGCTGAGATGTGCAAAGATTGCTGACAAGGTACACAGCTCAGTAACATATTCTGAGGACCAAACCATAAAGTATCTGTACCTTAAGTTGTACAGTGCTAAGTGTATAAAGGGCAAATGGAGTGTATTAGCAGGAGGCAAAAAAAAAAAACAAAAAACAAAAACAGAATTTAAGTGTGGTGGATAGGCATTTATATGTCAAATCCTTTTGAAAAAGATATCAAATAGCTTTTAAAGTATGTTTTTATTTGACAGCATCCCATAAAGCTACTGAGGTGATTTAGCCTCACACATACAGAGCTTATTTGTGTATGTGAAAGTTAAATACATAGAGAAGAAAACAGCCATGTAAATACATGTAATAAGTTTGTAACATAATGTAAAGTTTTCCTGGCCTTTAGTCTACAAAAGGCCTATTTTCAGTGTGAATTTGCTGAATATAAGACCATAAATTGATTTTTATACTATGGCCTAATTTTAAAGGTCTCAATTATTTAAAGATTGCCCTTGTGTGCATTAGTGGCAGTATATTGATGAAATTGATGTGATTGTGACCCATACAAAATAAATCTATTATATTAAGTTTTTATATTGAAAAGCTTTAAGCTGTTTTTAAAGAGATGTAAGAAGCAGTGTAAGATTCTCTTCTTGATCTTTTTAAACCCAAAGATTCATTTTGGCTTTATCAAATCCTAAAAGTATCAATTAAGTGTGAACCAGGATTGTTTATACAAAGTAATCACTAGTACCTTTAACCCAAATAAAATAACAAGTTACTCTTCAATGCTTAAGCAAGATAGTCAATTAAGTTCAGACCAGATAATCAAACATTATCTTTTAGGACAAGTTCATAAAATTCTGATTTTGAAGCATAGAGTTCAGAAATAACTTTTTTACCCTCCCCAGTAGACTGTTCCATTTAAGTGATGTGCTGCTGACTAATCTTGGATATGATTGTTAGACTTTGATGCTACTCCTTTGTTTGCTATATGTAGATTGAACTTTTTTTCTTTTGATATTTTTGTAGCACAAGGCTAAAGGTATACAAACTTCCTTCTGTGCTAGCAGTAAAACAAACAAACAAAAAAAACTTGCAAATATTGAGTTTAAAACAATTTAATAAAAATATTTCCCCATTTTAATGATTATTCATGGAGAATTAACAGGATTTAAACCAGCAAAAATGCTGTGTGTAAGCAGAGGTGTCTAGATCTAAGTTTTGAGGTTCCAGAACAAGGGCTACATTCTTTGCCTCAAAAAGTTAGCTGTTGGTAGTTGCATACTTGTTTTCTGGTGGATTGGTTTTCTAGTTGAAAACCATTTCTAGTGCTTTAAGCTAGTTGAGTTATCCCCACATGAAGGCCATATTTTCTCATGCAAACTGCAGGGAATATTTGGAGGGAAGGTTGGGTTATCTGATGTTATAGTGTAATTCTGTGAACAGGGCTAATACCAAATTCTTTTGTACCTCTCCCTATATTGTTTTTGACATATATGATGAGTACCCCAATTCCTAGTGTGAGACTGAAATGTTTAGTCACTTTAATGAACACCTCATTTTTCAGAAAAATGCTAATGAACATACCTGTAATACACTTATTACATACCAACAAATACAAAAGCACTCATGAAAAAAAGAGAAAATTATAAAAGAGTACTACAACAAGAACACAAAATAAAGACAAACATACTGCATAAGAGTTTATTTTTAATAATAAATTCTTATTTTTGAAAAATAACGTATCTCACAGACTCCAAGGCTACACAGAGGAAACACTGTCTCAAAAAACATATTTCTAAGTCTCCAATATATGCTAATTGAGACTAGATTATATGATGTATAAGGCCCATTTAAGAATAAATGGTCTGTGGCTATAAAATTTTTTATCAAATTAAAAATTAGATTACAAAGACTGGTTTGTTGGGACACAGGCTGTGAATCCTAACTATGCTAACACGGTGGAATAATGCTATTTTCCTTGATATTTGTAAGTTACAGAGAAACAAAGGTTATGAATGAGCAGAAAATAACAGCTAATTTTATATATATCTGTATTTATACATATATTTGTGCCTTATCAATAGAGAAGTCCATTTTCACATTTAAAAAAAGAAATATTGGGAAACAAAAGGCAGAAGAGTCAGGGAAACTATAGCCGTGTTTAAACCTTACTCAAATATCATTTGAAATGCTGTTACTAGATTGAATGTAGCTGGGTGGTCAAGCAATTACCCAGCATTCATGAAGACTAAGGTTTACTCCCAAGTACCATAAACTCCTTCTCTTCTTATACAGAAGAAGAAAACAGCTAGATCTTTGTTGGGAGCCTAAGTAAACTTATTTTTTAGATCCTGTAGCTAGCCAGCAGTAATCCTTATTGTCTTTAGCTTAATCATGACTCCTGTTAGTCTGGCTTGATTCTCTCAGCTCAGCAGGTGACATCTTCCAGGCCTTCTCCTGTAGCTCTCTCAGCTCAGCAGGTGACATCCTCCAGACCCTCAACCAATAACAGATAGATTTCCATACTAATTCTACCCTGTCTGTTACTCTCCCTCAAAGGCTTGCCACATGCTTTTGTATTTCCCACACCCTTTTCTCCCAGCAACCTGCATGGCAGAGATTCTGTATAAATATTGACTGTAATAATAAAGCAAGAGGAGGACTTGAACAGAGAGATTTGTCTTATCCTTCAGTTCTTTTGTGTCCCTGCCTTCCATTTGTTTTGTTCCTAGATTTAGGTCCACGCTGAAGACCCTGTTGGTCTGCAAAAACCTTGAACGCCTCATTGCAAACTTGTATCTTCTTTACACAACTCACTTCTTCCCATATGAATACTGCTCATTAAACAATCACATCATTGGAGTTCATGACACTGCTCCTCTGCTAGGAAAATACTCTCCTGACAAGGGTTTTCCTCAAAGCAACTTTGACATCTTTATTTCTCAAGCTGTAGATCAGAGGGTTCAACATGGGCACCACAATGGTATAAAACAAGGAAGACACTTTTCCCTGGTCAAGGGGCAAAATGGAAGGTGGCTTGAGGTACATAAAAGCCCCAGAACCATAGAAAAGACAAACCACAATCATGTGGGAGCTGCAGGTGCTGAAGGCCTTGGACTTGCCCTTTGTGGAATGCATTCGAAGAATGCAGGAGAGGATGAGGGCATAAGAAATAAAAATGGTGGCAATAGGCACACCAATTCCAATAGCCACCACAATGAAGACTACCAGATCATTTGTAAAGGTGCTGTTGCAGGAGAGCTCCAGAAGGGGGAGGATGTCACACATGAAATGATTGACAAGGTTGTCAGCACAGAAGATCAGATTCATTATGTTTCCTGTATGGGCCATGCCTCCAAAAAAGCCCATCACGTACACTCCCAGTAAAAGTAGTGAACACACCTGGGAAGACATAGTGACTGTGTACATCAGAGGGTTACAAATGGCAACATATCGGTCATATGCCATGGCTGACAGAATGAAGGACTCAGAGACAACAAAGAAACAGAAGAAAAACAGCTGGGTCAGACACCCCCAGTGTGATATGATGTTCTTCTTTGAGATAAAACTCATCAGCATTTTAGGGATGATGGTGGAGGAGTAACAAGAATCTATTAAAGAAAGATTAAAGAGAAAGAAGTACATAGGGGTGTGCAAGTGAGGGTTCAGACCAATCAGGGTGATCAAGCCCAGGTTCCCCACCACAGTGACCATGTAGAAACCTAGGAACAGGAAGAAGAGGGGCATGCGGAGTCCTGGCTGGTCTGTCAGGCCTGCGAGGATGAACTCTGTTACAGAAGAATTCTTGAAAATCATTCTTCTCCGGAGGGAGGCCTGACAAAGAGTACAAAAGAGACAAAGAAACATCATCATCATCCTCACAAACCTAACTGAAATGAAACATGAAAATAAAATCCTAGGACGAAGTGAACTCTGGTAGGAAGTTTAGGATATTTAAGGTGGACAGTCATGAACTACCAATAGCACTATCTTCCAGAGCACAGGAAAGGGTTACCCTATCCTCAACATAAGAGCTGAAGGTGGGGGACATGTTTTAGACTCAGAAGTCAGTTCTTTAGCCATGCCCTCCTGTCCCTAGCCAATATACCAGTCACTGAACCTGGACCAATGATCTGCAGTGAATCCTAACAGGCAGAAAACATCAGCGCTAGGTCAGCACTGGATAGTAACAAATTGAAGAACTGTTATCTACAGACTCTTAAAGGTACATAGGTTTAGTGATAATGTTCTAGGCTAACACTCACTGAGCAGTTACCGTGCAAGGCTCTAAGAATCTCATCAACCAGCAATCTCCACTCTACAGATGAGACATAGAGTACTCAATATCACAAATCCTCCAGGTTCAGACAGAAGGGGAGCTCCAACAGTCCACACAAGTGCATCCTAGCCAGTGTTTCACAGCTGGTCAGGATCACACAGACATGGACCTTCCTTTACTTGTAATGGGGATGCTCTGCCTACTGTCTTTCCTTGGAGTTGTTCTGGGGGTGAATAAAGACCTGGTGAACAGAAGATAACAGCTTGGAGCTTCAGATCTTCTTCTCAGGCCACAGATAAGGATCTTGGGTTTGCCTTGTAATCCTCTCAGTACTGAAAACCTTGACTTACATCTAGTGTTTATCCAGTGACCCTCCAGCTTCCAGGAAGAAGGCAGCTTCTGTACTGTAAATAACAGAGTAAGAATGTCTTTCTGGGTTCCAGATCTCAGTGGCCTGGTTATGAAGACAGAGGCTCCCTTAAGACCATATCCTGAGAGTCTCACTCCCTAGAGAAGAACAAATGCTTGTTTCTCCTGCAGAATTCTGTGTTTTCCTTTGAGAAACAATTCTTTCTGGCAATTAACAGTTGTACTAATAGGGAAAGAAATAATTCTGGATCCTAAAACATATCCAAATCTTCAATGTTGGAAAGCTGAAACTTACTATAAATACAATAAAGTAAAAAGAGGTGGCCGAGGATCCAAAAGTAAAATAAATTTAATAAATGCAGAGCAGTATGACCTGGAATCAGAGATAAGGGCTTTAAAATAACTACTTGAATTACATTTTTAATTTACATAAAAGAAATAATGGAAAAATAAATAGCAAATTTCAATGGAGTGTAAGACACTTCAGAGCCCATTCCCTTCAGAGGAACACCTAACCCAGTCTTGTCATTAGGATGAGGAAATCAGACTTGCCTAGAGTGGATGCTGAGCTGATTCACCTTGGGACTTCTTGTCCTTTTGGGAGAGGGGATATGAGGATGCAGAGGACAGAGGCTGAAGGCTGACAAGGAGAGATTAGGGGGGAGTGGAGGGGGAGCAAGGGGATACATGGATAAAAAAGATTCATTTTATAAATTAAAAAAACAAGCAACAAAATACAAAACAAAAATTTCAAAACAGAAACTTTTTATAGTAAGTTAGTTATAGTGACTAACTAACTATACAGTGAATTGAGTTAATATCATTCTGGGTGAAGGCACACAGAGTATCAGTGAAATCAATGCATAATTAATAGAAATCATCTATACTAATTAGATGAGAAAACTAATTTTAAAAAACCCAAGGACAATGTTAAACAAATTCAGTACATGTGTACTCACTGTTCCAAAATATGAATTAATAATTTGGTAAAAAATAATTTTAAGGTAAGTTCTAAATGAAAATTTTATCATTCAATAATTTTTTTCCCTTCTTTATTTTA
>PVIH01001406.1:40384-53290 GCA_004025045.1 Sigmodon hispidus
ATAAAAGGAATTTGGCAATATTCCTTCAGTTTCTACTGTGTGAAATAGTTTGAGGAGTAACGGTAGTAATTCTTCTTTGAATGTCTGGTAGAATTCGGCACTGAAACCATCTGGACCAGGGCTTTTATTTTTGGGGAGGTTTTTAATGACAGCTTCAATTTCCTTAAGGGTTATAGGCCTGTTTAGGTAATTAATCTGAACTTCATTTAATTTTGGAAGATGGTGCCTGTCCAGAAAGCTGTCCATTTCTTCTAGGTTTTTCTTTTTTGTGGAATACAGATTTTCAAAATATGACCTGATAATTCTCTGTTTTTCCTGGGGGTCTGTTGTTATGTCCCCCTTTTCTTTTCTGATTTTGTTGATTTGGACACTCTCTCTCTGTTTTTTGATTAGTTTGGCTAAGGGCTTATCTATCTTGTTAACTTTCTCAAAGAACCAACTCTTAGATTCGTTGATTCTTTGTATTGTTCTTTTTGTTTCAATTGTATTGATTTCAGCCCTATGTTTGATTATTTCCTGATGTCTACGCCTTCTAGGTGAGTTCCCTTCTAATTTTTCTAAGGCTTTCAGCTGCGCTGTTAGGTCTTTAGTGTGGGATTTCTCTAGGTTTTTCATATAGGCACCTAGCACTATGAATTTTCCTCTTAAAACTTCTTTCATTGTGTCCCACAACTTTGGATACGTTGTAGATTCATTTTCATTGAATTCTACGAAGAGTTTGATTTCTTTCATAATTTCTTCCTTGACCCAGAGATGGTTCAGCTGAGTGATGTTTAGTTTCCATGAGTTGGTAGGCTTTCTTTGGGTTTTGATGTTGTTGAACTCTAACTTTAGGTTCTGGTGGTCTGATATTCTACAAGGGATTATTTCCATTTTTTTGTATCTGCTGATATTTGCTTTATGACCAATTATGTGGTCAATTTTGGAGAAAGTTCCACGAGGAGCTGGGAAATATGTATATTCCTTTGCCTTTGGGTGGAAGGATCTGTAGAAATCCATTTGCATCATAACCTCTTTTAGACTCCTTATTTCTCTGTTGAGGCTCTGTCTGGTTGATCTATCCAGGGTTGAAAATGGGGTATTGAAGTCTTCCACTATTAAGGTGTAAGAACTGATGTGGAATTCGAGCTTTAGCAGTGTTTCTTTTACATAAGTAGGTGCCCTTATATTAGGGGCATAAATATTTAAGATTGAAATCTCCTCTTGACCAATTTTTCCTTTGATGAATAAGTAGTGACCATCTTGGTCCCTTTTAATTGCTTTTAGCTTAAAGTCTACTTTGTTAGATATTAGGATTGCAACCCCTGCTGGTTTCTTAGTACCATTTGACTGGAAAATCTTTTCCCAACCCTTTATTCTAAGCCTGTGTCTGTCTTTGCAGTTGAGGTGTGTTTCTTGTAGGCAACAGAAGGATGGCTTCTATTGTTGTATCCATCTTGTTAGTGTGTGACATTTTATAGGATAGTTGAGACCATTGATATTAAGGGAAATTAGTGACCATTGATTCATATTTCCTGCCATTTTTGGTGGCAACTTGTTTGTATTTCCTTTCTCTAGGGTATTCTTCTGTGGACTGATTGGTTGTTTGTGATTACGTGGGCGTATCTGTGGTCCTTAGGTTGAAGTTTTCCCTCTAATACTCTCTGTAGTGCTGGATTGCTAGATAGATATTCTTTCAATCTGATTTTGTCCTAAAATACCTTGTTTACTCCATCTATGATAATTGATAATTTTGCAGGGTATAGTATTCTAGTTTTGCAGCCATGCTGTTTTAGCGTCTGTATAACTTCTGACCAAGCTCTTCTAGCTTTCATCATTTCCATTGAATAGTCAGGCGTTATTCTGATGGGTCTGCCTTTATATGTGAGTTGGCCCTTTTCTTTTGCAGCTTTTAAAATTTTTTCTTTGTTCTGTATGTTTTGTGGCTTGATTATAATGTGGCGCGCTGACTTTTTTTGGGGATCATATCTATTTGGTGTTCTGCAAGCTTCTTGTATCTTTATAGGCATTTCCTTCTTCAGGTTAGGGAAGTTTTCTTCTATGATTTTATTGAAAACATTATCTGTGCCTTTGAGCTGGTATTCTTCTCCTTCTTCTATTCCTATTATTCTCAAATTAGGTCTTTTCCTGGTGTCCCATATTTTCTGAACATTTTGAGTTACTATTTTCTTTGACTGATATATCTATTTGAGCTACTGAATCTTCCACTTCAGAGATTCTATCTTCCATCTCTTGAACTCTGTTTGTTATGCTTGTATCTGTGGTTTCAGCTTTTTTCTTCAGGTTTTCTATTTCCATCTTTGCCTCATTTTGTGCCTTTTTTATTGCTTCTATTTCAGCTTTTATTTCAGCTTTTAGTTCCTGGCATGTTTCTTTCATAGATTTGTTCATCTCTTCCAATTTTTTGTTTGTATTTTCTTCTATTTCTTCAAGGCTTTTTTTCATATCTTCTTTGAGAGCTTCGATGATCATCAAAAAGGAATTTTTGGTTTTGCTTCCTTCTGTTTCCTCTTTATTGCTCTGTTCAGGTCTTGTATTTATAAGATCGTCACTCTCTTCTGGAGTTACCATGTTGTTCTTTGTATTATTATGTAATTTTTTGCACTGACGTTTGCCCATGGCTTCAGTGGCTCACGATTGGATCGCTCCTGGTCAGTTGTGG
This sequence comes from Sigmodon hispidus, assembly GCA_004025045.1. Taxonomy (NCBI): domain Eukaryota; kingdom Metazoa; phylum Chordata; class Mammalia; order Rodentia; family Cricetidae; genus Sigmodon; species Sigmodon hispidus. Next base: position 43,047 of record PVIH01001406.1, read on the forward strand.
CACTCTCTGGGCATGGTCTGAATCTACCCTTCAGGGACCCCTGTAGTTGTCTTTCTGCTCAGTTTGAGGTGGCAGTGGGTAGCCGTGCAAATTCCCTCAGCAGGAGCTGTGGGTATGGTGAGAGGCAGAGTTTATCTGCCTGTGCTCCAGAGTGCGCTGGGACTCTGCAGACAACACTTTGTCCCGGAAGGGGAACCGGGACTGATAGGAGCTCAACTCTCCCTCCCTGGCTGAGATATAGGCACTTGGGCCTGGTGACCCCTCTTCACCTCTGGGCGGGGTCTGAGTCTGTCCTTCAGGGACCCCTGTAGTTGTTAGTTTGCTTAGTTCGAGGTGGCGGTGGGTAGCCGTGCAAATTCCCTCAGCAGGAGCTGTGGGTATGGTGAGAGGCAGAGATTATCTGCCCGTGCTCCAGAGTGTGCTGAGTCTCTGCCTAGTTGGTTTTCTAATTGAGAATGCTTTAAGCTAGTTAAGTTATCCCCACATGAAGGCTGTATTTTCTCAAGCAAACTGCAGGGAATATTTGGAGGGAAGGTTGGATTATTTGATGTTCTAGTGTAATTCTGTGAACAGGACTAATACCAAATTCTTTTGTACCTCTGCCTATATTGTTTTTCACGTATATGTTGAATGCCCCAGTTCCTAGTGTGGTACTGAAATGTTCAGCCATTTTAATAAACACCTCATTTCTTAGAAAGATGCTAATAAACATACCTGTAATGCACCTATTACATACCAACAAATAAAAAAAGCACTCATGAAAAAAAGAGAAAATTATAAAGGAGTAATGTGACAAGAACACAAAATAAAGACAAACATACTGGATAAGAGTTTATTTTTAATAATAAATTGCTATTTTTGAATAATAACATATCTCACAGGCTCCAAGGCTACACTGAGGAAACCCTGTCTCAAAAAATATATCTCTAAGTCTCCAATATATGTTAATTGAGACTAGATTATATAATGTATAAGGCCCATTCAAGAATAAATGGTCTGTGACTATAAAATTTTTTATCAAATTAAAAATTAGATTACAAAGACTGGTTTGTTGGGACACAGGCTGTGAATCCTAACTATGCTAACACGGTGGAATAATGCTATTTTCCTTGATATTTGTAAGTTACAGAGAAACAAAGGTTATGAATGAGCAGAAAATAACACCTAATTATATATATATTTGTATTTATACATATATTTGTGCCTTATCAATAGAGAAGTACATTTTCACATTTAAAAAAAGAAATATTGGGAAACAAAAGGCAGAAGAGTCAGGGAAACTATAGCAGTGTTTAAACCTTACTCAAATATCATTTGCAATGCTGTTAATAGATTGAATGTAGCTGGGTGGTCAAGCAATTACCCAGCATTCATGAAGACCAAGGTTCACTCCCAAAAGCCATAAACTTCTTCTCTTCTTAACAGAAAAAAAACAACTAGACCTTGAACGCCTCATTGCAAACTTGTATCTTCTTTACACAAACTCAGTTCTTCCCATATGAATACTGCTCATTAAACAATCACATCACTGGAGCTCATGACACTGCTCCTCTGCTAGGAAAATACTCTCCTGACAAGGGTTTTCCTCAAAGCAACTTTGACATCTTTATTTCTCAAGCTGTAGATCAGAGGGTTCAACATGGGCACCACAATGGTATAAAACAAGGAAGACACTTTTCCCTGGTCAAGGGGCAAAATAGAAGGTGGCTTGAGATACATGAAAGCCCCAGAACCAAAGAAAAGACAAACCACAATTATGTGGGAGCTGCAGGTGCTGAAGGCCTTGGACTTGCCCTCTGTGGAATGCATTCGAAGAATGCTGGACAGGATGAGGGCATAAGAAATAAAAATGGTGGCAATAGGCACACCGATATCAAAGGCCACCACAATGAAGACTACCAGATCATTTGTAAAGGTGTTGTTGCAGGAGAGCTCCAGAAGGGGGAGGATGTCACACATGAAATGATTGACAAGGTTGTCAGCACAGAAGGTCAGATTCATTATGTTTCCTGTATGGGCCATGCCTCCAGAAAAGCCCATCACGTACACTCCCAGTAAAAGTAGTGAACACACCTGGGAAGACATAGTGACTGTGTACATCAGAGGGTTACAGATGGCAACATAACGGTCATATGCCATGGCTGACAGAATGAAGGACTCAGAGACAACAAAGAAACAGAAGAAAAACAGCTGGGTCATACACCCCCAGTGTGATATGATGTTTTTCTTTGAGATAAAACTCATCAGCATTTTAGGGATGATGGTGGAGGAGTAACAGAAATCTATTACAGAAAGATTGAAGAGAAAGAAGTACATAGGGGTGTGCAAGTGAGGGTTCAACCCTATCAGGGTGATCAAGCCCAGGTTCCCCACCGTGGTGACCATGTAGAAACCTAGGAACAGGAAGAAGAGGGGCATGCGGAGTCCTGGCTGGTCTGTCAGGCCTGCGAGGATGAACTCTGTCACAGAGGAATTTGTGGCAGTCATTCTCCTCAGGAGGGAGGCCTGTGTGACAGAGAGGATCAGTGAAGAAAAGAAACATCATCATCCTCACCAATCTACCCTGTCTTTGAAAGGGGATCCAGAGAGGAAGAATGTGAAGGAAGGAAGGTTTTTACTATTTTCCACAACTCGCAGAGAAATGCCACGTGACTCTACCTTCCAGATAGCAGCAGAATGCTACACCTCGCCCCCAGGATGAGAGTAGGTAGGTGGTGCCCAAGAGAGGAATACTGAACAGAGTGGGTATCTTTTAGACTCTGAAGTCAGTCCGTTTGCTATGTCTTTCCCCTCTCGTGTCTCTGTGCAAGTTGCTAAAACATGAGCCTCTTCCATTGGGTGAGCCTTGTAAGGCAGATACCACTTGTGCATGACAGTGTCTCTGTCTGCACCATATAAATGTGACTCAGGTTTCTCACAATCTCATAGCTCCACAGCATGAAGGCTGAATAATAATATTTTAACACTTATTTAGAGGTTACTGTGAGAAGCTCTAAGAATGTGTGACAATACGATTATTCTCACTTCACAAATTAGATACGTGCAATATGAAATAGTGAAATAGCAAGCCCTCCAGACTTCAGGCAGAGGGGGATTTCCAACAGGCCTACCCACAGTCTGCATTTCTAACCTCTTTCAGGACTGGTCATGGTCAGACAGGTACATACCTTCCACTACTTGCAGCGGGGATGCTCTGCCTCCTGTCTCTCCTCCAAACTGTTCTGGCGAGATAAAGACCTGGTGAATAAAAAGCAACAGTGTGGAGTTCTGGGTCTTCTCCTTCCCAGGACAAAGCTCAGAATCTTAGATTTGTCTTACAATTCTCTTTGTACTGAAATCCTTAATTTTCAACTGTTAATTTATCAAACAGCACCCCAGCTTCCTGGAAGAAGGCTACTCCTGGCCTGACCTGTGGTAACGGGAGAATAAACATTCCGGTTCACAGTCTCAGTGGCCTGATTATAAACAGGGAGTCTCCCTCAGGATCATTTCCTCAGAGTTACCTTCCCAAAGGAAGCAAAAGTGTTTGTTTTCTTTATAATTAATAATTTAGCTTTTTAAGGCAATTTTTTTAGTTAATAGTTACCTCAGTAGTATTCAAGAAAAATATATTGTGAAAACAACAATTGCTCCTTCTTAAATGCTCTATAAGAGACTTAATACTGTGTCCTTACACTGACTCCTGACTGCTAAGATCCAAAATCTAAAAAACATATTTTTGTACTTATGTATTTAGGAATATATATACATATATGTGTATACAACAAAATTAATTAAAAAAAAAAGAAGACAAGAGGGGTATATGAGAGGGTGTAGAGGGAGAAAATGGAAGGGGAAGTGATGTGATCATATTATAACCTCAAAATAATAAAAGACAATCTGTAAAATATTGTCTATTCATTCCTTATCATGGCTCTTGCTTTCACTGCTGAAGTCTGGACAAGACAGATGACATGTTTTACAGCCCAGCATCATATCCAAGTCTTCCCAACTCAAAGTCCTTATTCTAATCATTAGATCAATTTCCTTTTGAGACTCACTGAAACCCAAGAACAAGGCAGTGTTCTTAAAAATGACAAGTAATGCCCAATACTTTTAAGTGATTACAGTTGAGAAAATTTTGTAGGGATGGTATTCATTATTATATTAAAAAATTTATTCAAATTTCAGTTATTCCAAAAATTAATAGAAATTAATATTAATTGGAAATCAACAAGAATTTTGATTTGTCTCCTATCATCTCATTTAAGTAAGTTTAATGATAAAAAAAAAAAAGAAAAACACAGGATAACCAGACTTCTCTCCCAAGCAGCTTCTAAATTATTAACCTGTCAAAATTCCCTGACTGTCTCGGCCTTCTTCCACCACTCTCTTTGAACACTTCTTCCAATTGCCTCTTTGGTTTACCTTTTTTTATTTTGGCTTTTACACCCAACCATCCACCTCTGCCCTTACCATCCTTTGTCTATACTCTGTCTTCTTAAGCATCAAAGCCAGTTGTCGTGGAAACTGACACCTGAAGGAACTGGAGAAATGATCACTCCCTCTGTTTTTCAAACCTACTTGTTCCTTACAAATATCTAGAGTGAGTCTTCAAAAGAACAGTCTGGGCCAACAATCAGAGTCACTGGGTGTGAGCATGGCCACAGTATCTTTCAAATGTTTTGAAGTATTTTCAGTACCAGCTACTTAGAGATTCACACAATTAATAGCTGCTCTCATCTCATGAAAGTGTTCAGTTCATAGAAGAGAAGATGATCACCTGAAGTGACAAATCTACTTTAAATCTTCATTTCTGATCTCTCCTCCATGAACCCATATGACCTTTGGCTTAACTGTAACCCAAAGTAAAAGTAATAAAAATGTACAGCACACTTTAAAACTCAGATTCATATCATTGCAAATTTTGAACAGCAAATGATACAAGAATAAGAAAGATTATGACAACTACTATAGCCACCTTAACTTTTTCTTTAGTGAAATTTCCAAACCATACATAGTAAAGTATATATCCCAAGCAAATGACAGGAGTGCTTGTTAGTGACATAATGGCCAGAGTTCAAGAATGCTAAGACAGCTGGATGCTAATAAATAGAATATACAAAGAATTATAAAGTTAAACACAGAGAAAATAAAAACTTTCAATTAATAAATGTGTCAATAAATTAAAAAGTAAAATGAAATACAAATGGTTAATAATATGTTTTATTACATTTATTTATTGTGTGCACATGTACACACATGCACACACACACACAAGCCTTTCACAGCCAATATGTGGGGGGGGTCAAAGGTCAACTTTCAGGAATTTGTTTTTTTTCTACCATGTGAGTCCTAGGGATTAAACTGTGGATATAAAACTTGATAGAAATCATCTTTTTCTGCTAGATCCTCCTGCTGGACCACTCAATAAATATTGTAAAGGCTCTCAACATCCTTATCCATCAGGGAAATTCAAATAAAACTGCTTTGAGATTCCCTCTTGCCCAAGTCAGAATGGCATCAGGAACACAAAAGGTGATAAATAGTACTGAGGAGGAGAGAAAAGAAGTAGCCCTGTTCTCTGCTGGTGAAACGTAAACCACTGCGCCCACCAAAAACATCAGTGTGGAGATATGACTCAGATATGCCACTTCTGGGTATATGCTGTGGTGGTTTGAATGAAAATAGCCCCCACAGGCTCATAGATCAGGAGTACTGGTCACCAGGGAGTAGCACTATTTGAGACAGTTAAGAAGGGTGGCTTTGCTGGAGCAAGTGTGTCACTGGAAGTGGGCTTAGAGATTTCAAGAGCCCAAGGAAGGCCCAAGATCTTTTTCTCTTCCTGATGCCTTTAGATCTGCATGTAGAACTTACAGCTACCATATTGCCTGCAATCTGCCATGCTCCTTGCCATGAGAATAATGAACTAAGCCTCTTGAAATATAAGCAAATGCCATTAAATGCTTTCTTTTATAAGAGCTGTCATGGTGTCTCTTGACAGCAATAAAACATTGATCAAAACATATGCCCAAAGGCGTCTACATTCTACTGCAAAAGTACTTGCATGTCCATGTTTATTTATGCTCTATTTTCAATAGCAAAAAATATTAGAATCTGTGAAGACACACATCAATAGGTAATAAAAGTGTGGTACAAATACACAATGTAGTTTTATTCAACCATAAAGAAAAGTAAAATTTGCAATAAAAATAGATAAATTTGGAGACTATCATCTTATATAAGTTAAATTAGACTTACAAAGATAAAATATTATCTGCACGGAAGTTAATAGGATACATGCAACAGCATAGAAATAAAGTTAATAAAAACAAGTGGAAAGAGAGATAACAAAAACGAATTTGAAAAATGTCACAACGAGGCCTAATGTTGGTGTGTTAGCTTTTGAAAACTATTTTTAAAGGAAGATAATTCTTTCACTCTTCCCATATATCAGAGTAAATATAACCACTGGAAAGGAACTGCAGTGGAGTATCTATAAGGTAATCACTTGTCAACTTGCCTAGAACAGCCAAGCTTATGGCTATCATTCTAAGAAAATTATTAGTAGTAATGGTGAATCATAAATTATGATGTCCCTCAGCATTCAAAATGGGAACTAACTTCAGTATAAATCTTGGCTCTGTCTATTACAAAATGTGTGACCTTAGTAGGTGTTCAACCTCTCCATGAACTTCAATCTCTAATCTTAAAATTAACAATAATTATATCTCAAACGGTGAATAAATGGTGCTGATTATAGCACTTAGAAGGCAAAAAGAATTGATTAAATAATATCAGCACTCAGAACTGTCTTTCTTAAGTGATGTTTTATATAGGTGGTAATGTCAGAACAGACTAAAAGAGAGGAAAGGGCAGACAGGGAGAACAGCTAGAGACTTTCTACATCAATAAATACAGAAAGAGGTGAACGATGAAGGAGACAGAGTAATGGAACAGTTGATATGTACTGATGTCCTGAGGTAAAATAGAGATAGATAAGAAAAGCACAAATCAAATTTGACGAAGATCTGAGGCCCAGAAGTGGTATAAATGAGAAGGCTAGAGAAAGCAATTAACAAAATTTTAGATAAGACCATAAAGTGCTACTATAACATCTAAAAGGCACAGATAAGGCAGAAAGGAAGTGACAATGTAAAGTCAGACCATGATAGAGAAGAAAAAGATGTATATTTGACAATTATCAACACAAAAATTATGCAAAAAGCAGGGAAATAATAACTTGTTCTAAACATATGTCTTTGAGGAGGCAATAGCTGACATTCAAGGATTGAGGGCATCCTAAAAGCACACAGAAAGAGAAATTGATTGACAGAACCAGTTAAAAGACATTTTCAACATCTAAAAGTACCTTTCAGAAGTAAAACAGAATGTGAAGTTCAGTAGCATGTTTAACAATGATCCAATACCCCATGTAAAGAATAGGAATAGTTATAAAAACCTTGAAGATATTTTGAGTACTGTACATAACCTCAACAAATACTGCATTTAGCAAATAATTGTGGAATAAAAGAAAATTTGGAGGAGCCAGAGGAGAATATCTCAAAGGTGTAAAGATACCTGCATTCTAAAGCTGCCAAAAGGAAAAACTAGGTATAACCTTGAATTACATCATTTCCTTACTGTTCATTCATTCTTTAAAAACCTGGTAAAGTGATTGTCTATCAAACATAAAGCCCTGGATTAGATTCCCAGCACTCAATAAACTGTGATGTGGTGATACCTGTCTGTGACCTGAGCACTGAAAAGATAAAGGCAGAAGAGGCAGAAGTTCAAGGTCATCCTTGACAACAAAGAAAGGTTTGTGGCAGCCTGGTATCTGTGAGTCACTCTCTTGATAGGCTGGTAGATAATGATAGATAGATAATAGATTGTAGGTTTGTTTTTTGTTTATGTTGTTGTTTTGTTTTATTTTGTTTTGTTTTTTAACTCTCTGGGGGTCTGCTGCCCAGCTCCTAAATAAATACACAGAGACTTATTCTTGCTTATGAATGCCCAGCCTTACCTTAGCTTGTTTCTGGTCAGCTTTTTAAACTTAAATTATCCCATTTCTTCTTAACTATGTTTTGCCTCTGGGCTTTCTACCTTTCTATATTCTACATATCTTTTTTTTTTCCCCTTTCTTACTCTGTGTCTGGCTGTGTGACTGGGTGTCTGTGTGGCTGGGTGTCTGTGTGGCTGGGTGTCTGTGTGGCTGGGTGTCTGTGTGGCTGGGTGTCTGTGTGACTGGGTGTCTGTGTGGCTGGGTGTCTGTGTGGCTGGGTGTCTGTGTGGCTGTGTGGCTTGTTGCTGGAATCTTGCTTTCCTTCTTTTCTTGCTCCTCCTCCTTTTTTCTAGTCTAGATTTCTCCTCCTATTTATTCTTTCTGTCTGATAGCCCTGCCTGTTTCTCTCGCCTGCCTAGCTATTGGCCATTCATTTCTTTATTAAACTAATCAGATGTTTTAGACAGGCAAAGCAACAGCTTAACAGAGTTGAACAAATGCAACAGAAAAGGATGCAACACATCTTTGCACTATTAAACAAATATGCCACAGTATAAACAAATGTAACACATCTTAAACTAATATGCCACAAAAAAAGGTGATGATGAAGATAGATAGATGATAGACACACAGACAGACAGATAGATAGATGAAAGAGAGAGAAACTTTAGCTTAGTGGACCAATAAATTTAATAAGGTAATTTACAGCAGCATGTCTAAATCTAAGATGGCTGAATCTCCAAAAACTCTAGTCCAAGCATGAATCATACATAAAAGCTGTATCCCTAAAGCTCAGTGTTTTCAGGTCAGAAAGTCTATTTTTCCTCAGCAGTTTGTACTGTGTGTAGAACCATGGGACAGGCTTTGTGAATATTATTAAGTTTTAAGAGTTTTCTGAGCCTTGTGAGTTTTAGTTTTGGAATTGGGGCTTTTATTCTCTGATTTTTAATTAAGGCTCCTTCAAGTAGGAAATGCTTCCATTCAAAGAAAATACCTACAAAACAGATTCTCTTGTGCATTCTGAAGTAAATCATCAGCAGTCCCTATAGATAACTGACACTACCATACATCATACACTAAGGAAATAAAACTACTTTACCTAAATAAATTTTAGGTATTTAAAATGTTAGAATTTTTAAATTTCATGTGTGTGCACTGTGTTTACAACATTTATCTCTTCTGTGTTCTCCTTTAAAGTTCTTCCTCCTCTGTAGCTCCCTCGCAAGTTCATGGCCCCTTTTTCTTTTGTGTGATACTATGCCTCAATTAAACTATAATTGTATTACTACCCCTTCCCTTTTATGCCTCCAATCCCTCCTATGCCCCCTTTCTCCAACTCTTCCTGTGTTACCCCCTCATTCTCTCTCAAACTGGTAGCTTCTTCTACTTTGATTAATACATATCAATATATTATTTATACATTACATATAATATATTTATATTTTTATATTAATCAAAGTAGAAGAGAATCCTGAGGTTATGGGTCTTAGAGAAGACTCTACCACCACTACTTGTCTAGTCCAACTCAATTCTTAATATATTCCAGTGCTTATTCTGATACCAGTGAATAAGTGTGGTTCTTACTTTCATCAAGAAGCTTCTCTTTACAGCAAATGGAGGCCATTACAGAAAACCATAATTGAAAATAATACAGATTTCAGTGGATTACAACTGTGGGGAGTCCAACCCCAAAAGATACATCCACAACATAACTCCTACACAGAAGTCTTGAGATTTTCTAACAATGATGACAGATCATCCATACCTATTATACAAGGTTTACGAAGTCAATGTATTTGTGAAAAAAAATTAAGTAGAAATATATCACAAAATTAATGTAAAGAAATGTGTAGGTACAGCTGTCTCATAGCTTATCTTTGCTATAAGTAGCTTCACAATTTTCTTTTTTTTTGTTATTTAAAAATTATTTTTATTTAATGTGTATGAGTATTTTTTTCCTTCTTTATTTTGTATTTATCAAAAAAACAGTAAAAAGAATTTAAAAATGCCAAAGAGTTAACAATAACTATACAGAGGATAATAATCATAAGCATGGCTTATCAAGGGTGGAAATGCAAATAAGATTACTACACATATATTTTCTCTGTGTTCAGCTTTCCCTCTGAATTTTTTTTTCCATCCCTGTATATCCTTATTGAAGGTCTCTTCCCCCTCCCACCACATCTGATCATTTTTCTTCTCTGCAACTCCCCATCCCCTCCCTGGGCAGGGAGCAGACAGTCCTACGGTCCCACTGGCT
>PVIH01001406.1:53390-238014 GCA_004025045.1 Sigmodon hispidus
CAAGAGTGAGTCAGGTGTTCCTATAGATGGACTGGGGTTTGAAGGGTCAGTCCAGGGTGTTTCTGATCCCAAGCTGTTCAGTGGTTGTGGTTTGCTGCTTGGGCATGTTTGGCTTTTTTTCTTGTTTGTTTGTTTAGAGACCACTAGTGAGTGAGTACATCCCCTGCTTATCTCTCTGAGTTTGTGATACTTCGCTCAGTCGAAGTCCAAGAATTTGCCATCGAGTCATTTCTAGATATAGATCCCGATCCAGATCCCGTTCTCCATATCGAAGTCGAAATCTCTCTAGAAGAAGCCCAAAGTCCTACCGGTCAGCTAGCCCTGAAAGGACATCAAGAAGATCAGTGAGATCAGACAGAAAAAAAGCATTAGATGATGGAGGACAACGCTCTGTACATGGGGCAGAAGTTAAACAGAAAAACATTGAAGCAGTTGATAAAGGACTCTTACTTACCCAAAAGCCTAAAGTTGCCAGTGGAATGAAGCCATCAGTGAAATCTGTAAGCTCAATAAAGAGTGACTCACATTTAGGAGAAGCTGCTCACAAGTCTAAGAATCTTGAAGATGATACCTTATCAGAAGGGAAACAGGTGTCTAGTAAAGGTGCTTTTGTCCTGCAGAAGATTCTGCCTAGCAAAGATCAGTCTTTGAGTTCCAATTAAATTCTTCTTGTATCTGAACTTCCAGAGGATGTTTAAATCAAATTCTTATCTTAAAATAATACGTTGCAGGTTTGTTGCTGTTTCATAAACCGAAGTCTTCCATTTCTGTACTATAGAATCTTAAATTCCTAAAACCAAAAAAATAAATCAAGATTATGAAATTGATATAAAGAAGAGATTAAGCAGACAGAAACAGAGAGAAGAAAGAGAGGGAGAGAAAGATGTTATTAACAACAACAACAAAAAAAAAAAAAACGGGAATTAAAGAAAGTGGATCTAGTTTACAAAAACCTTCCTGGATAACATGTTCCATGACTTTACAAAATCTTTTCTCCAAAACTTTATTCCTGTAGCTAACTAAAATTATAAAGCAAACCAGGCAGTGGTAGTGCAGGCCTTTAATCCCAACACTAGGGAGGCAGAGGCAAGAAAATCTCTGTGAGTTTGAGGCCAGCCCAGTCTACAAAGCAAGTTTCAGGACAGCTGGAGCTACACAGAGAAAACCTGGCTTGAAAAGAAAAGAAAAGAAAAGAAAAATTCATGAGGCAATATATTATCATGAAAACAACACACTCTGTGAATTTGGTTCTGATTTTAGTTCCTCTGATGGGATATCAAATTGTCTTTATTTGATATTTCCTATATAGAATAACTTATTAAATATAGCTTGGTTTTGAATCAGTTGTTTTGGTTTTTAATTGTTGACTTCTAAAAGGTATCTTTATGTGTTCTGAGTATAAGTAATTTCAGGTATGGATATTTCTTGATAAGAATATGTTTGTAATACATGTTAGGTCAATTGGTATAAATAACTTACTCTCTTGAAAGCTCTTCTAGATTTCTATAAAGTCTCCTTCATTCCTCCCCCATGTGATGCTTTTGGTGCTGTTCAACAAAGAAGAGTAAAGACCTATGTTAGAGTTAGTGAGACATCAGATAGACATAAACATGACAAGGAAGCAGGCAATAGGAACGTATCAGAGAGATTCACAACAAACAAGCCAGAAACCACAAGCCACAGACAGACGGAGGACACAGAGAGATTGGGGAATTCAGACTTGGGCTTGCTGTTGGTCAAATTAATCCAAAGGGAAGTACTTTTCTTTTCTTCTTTAATATGACTCTGACAACTTTTGGTGCCTCTGGCATTATCTTCAATGTGTTTAGGGGACATAAGGTTATACTTTGAAAAGAAATATCACACTTAGGAAAGCTGTCCCAAAAAGAACAACAAAAAATAATCTAGTAAACTTGCCAAACTTATTTTTTAAGAGTACAAGGGGAAAGTGCAGAAAACAGAGAAAAACAAGATACCCTTTGAGAATTTGTAGTCCTGATTTCTTAACTGTCAGAAAAAATCTCAACGCAGTAATGTTCCAGAAGCAATGAGCCTCTTTGCCATCAGGTTTACATTCCTGAGGTGTCATTTCCCCCACTGAAAGAACCAAGTTTCTTGGAGAAATGAATGACTCAGCTCTGAAGAATGAAAAGAATGTGATAAATCACAACAATCTGTCATACCAGATGGCAAAGAAGTATTAGAGACTACTATAACAAGTTCAGAGAAAAATTGAGAAGTCCAGAAACCTAATATAGAAAACTCTGATGCCTGGAGAGATGAATTACTGGTGAACGCACTGCTTTTGCAGAGTACCTGAGCTTGGGTTCCAGCAGAGAACTACTTGTAACTCAAGCTTCCAAGATCATCCAAAGGTATTGCCTCCAAAGGTATTTCTTCTGTTCACATGAGCATACCAACACAGACACATACAGTATTTAAAATAAGGAAATAAAATTTAAAACATAAAATAAGACTCAGATAACAAAAGCACAGTAATTGTATTAGATTGAACTCAGTTCAATGTGTTCACACTAGTGAATTTATAAAGATACAAAAGAAAAATAGCCACCTGAGGATGATATTAGGAAACCAAATCATTGTTTTAACATTAGAAAAATATATTATAGTTGTATCTCAACTATGATAGTAGGTAGAAGAACCTATTCTATTGAATAGATAACACAAAAATCAACACCAGAATAAATATGTGTAAAACTGGAGGGCTCTGAATACGTTATATTGATGTCAATATTGGGACTGAGTACAGTTGCTTTAAAAGATGTTACTCTCCTGCTGAGAAGAAATTTTAGCAGCAAGCTTCTCCTTGTTAACCTGCAAAACAAAGAAGCCAGGATTCAAATTTGAGAATTAATAATGTGCATCATTTGTTTTTCTAGGTCTGCATTGCCTCCTTTTTTTCTAACAAAACTCTTTAAAAGCAAACATTACAGGGCCAGCTCATGATAAATTACTAACAATAAATAATGATGTTGCTGGTAGTTGCTTGGATGCCTATGGAGATGAAAATGATAATGATGACGGCAGTAGTACTGAAGGTTATGATGATGGGCACAATGGTGATAATGAAGGGTGACAGTGGTGAAAGTGGTGGTAGTGGTGATGGTGGTGAACATGGTGGTGAGAGTTGGTGGTGATGATGGTGAAGGTACAGTGAGAATGATGGTGTTGATGATCATCATCATGGTGGTTGTGGTCATGGTAAGAGTGTAATAACAGGGCTATTGATGCTAAATTGTTCATTCTTTCATTATATCCTAAGTTTCTGAAACTGCAAGATGACTCTTATGAAGAAAGAAAAATTAACACACCTGGGAAATAAAACATGATTCATGAAACAAGAGAAAACAAGAACTAATTGTTACTTTAGAGACAACCATGCTCTCCAGAGTGACTACATCCCAGGAGATAGCATACATGCATATATGTAAACAGAACCTCCAGCTCTCAGTCATACCGTATCACCTTTATAATTGGAAATCCTTTGTTTCATGACTGGACTGGGTCCTCTGAGTAAATTTCATGATGGATACACATCTGTGTACTTCTAGAATTTACTGATTGCTGAAGCCAGGCATCCTCTGATTTTCTCAGAGACACTGTTTCACTTCTCTTCAACACAGGTATTCATTTGCATTCCTAAAATCTATATGAGAAAATGTTTTCTCTTGTGGGCACTTTTTCATCACTTATGCAATTTATGAGCATAATTGGCCTTCACTTTTGTTCTGTGTTTATTGAACTCTCTTCAGAAACAATCCTGATCCTCTGAAAGCTTGATAATGATAGTTGATAGACAGAGTAACTCATAAAAATTGTGTAGTTCTAGTTGGACTTTTATATTAGAAGATAGAAGCTGGAGCTGGTGGCTCACACTGGTACCTAAACTTTTAGCACTTGGCCAGCTAAGACAGGAAGATCTGCAAGCTGAAGTTCCATGGGGGCTGCAGAGTGAGGTCTTCTCTCAAAATCTGTGGGGAAAAAGACAAAGAAGAATTAAAAACTGCAGAAGATTATATAAGTTAAAAAAATAAATCTAGACTGTCTGGACTCATTCTACAAGGCCATCTACACTGCACTAGGTAAATAAGATTCACTCTGCTCTGATTTGCAAAGCATTTTGACATATGCTAATGGTTACTGAATGATTTTATCCTATTGTTAGAGATTGACTAAAATGAGATACATAATGTTTTAATTATATGTCATATAGATAAAAATTATTCTGTAGTAAGTAAAAATAATATTCTAAATCACACCCATCCCTGATACATCACGATTTTACTTTGGTTAAGCACTTTTCTATCACTAATTAAATATTTACACCCTACAATGTAATGCAGATTTTCTAATACTCAAAGCAGATCCCAAAATTTTGAAGATTCTCTTATAATTAAGAAAAAACCTGACTCACTAGTTAAAGACACTTTGACCAAACCTGACAACCTGAGTTTGATCCCTGGAACCCACTTGATTAGAGAGAGAAGAAACTACTGCAAGTTGTACACACACACACACACACACACACACACACACACACACACAATTTTTAAGAGAAGTACAGTTGATGCCAGTTATTATTATAGTAGAAATACACTGAAACCATTAATTTAAAATGCTACATAAAAATTAGGTAACAAAATGTTACCACCAGTATAAGTATGTCAGTTTAGTGTTAGTCTCCAGGTAGCAGAAAAATGTAGTTTATTATGTTTTTTGATTGGTTATATTTCTGATTTACTATAATGTATTTGTACTATGTATACACTGTAAAAATATGTAATTAAAATTAAAATAAATTTATTTTATCAAATAACAACAGAAAGACACTCAAAGAAAATCTATCCCAAAAGTTTAGTGGAGACAAAGCATTTTAGGATCAGATTAGGACCACTCTGATTCTTACTATTAGATCATGAGTAACTTACTGAACATTTGCTACTTTAGATTATTGAGCAATAACTACAAAAGATAGCATTTGTCACTTCATTTGATATGCACATATCTTGGCATATAGCTTCGCAGATTTGTAAGGCTTAAAGTGGAGGGCAAGGGGAGAGGCTCATGACAAGAAGAAAGCAGAGGTAAGTCAGCAAATATTAGTGGGTCTTGGGCCAGTTTTATGACTTACTCATAAAACATAGCTGCTCCAGCAGTAGATTCTTCTGAAATAAGAATACAAATTATCCTCTAAACCCACATTTTCCCACAGTAAATTCCTTTAAATGTTACAAGGCTACAGAGAGAGCTCAGTGGGTAAAAGCCAAACATGGGTACATGTGTCTGTAAGCCCAATGCTGAGTGTGGAGACAAGGGGATCATAGGACATCACAGGCTGTATGGCCAAAACCTGAACTTTAGGTTCAGGTAGAGACCCTATATCAAAAACTTGTGTTGAATGAGAGGGAAAAGCAACCAATGCCCTTTTCTGGCATTCACATGTGCATGCAGACACACACACACATGCTATACACAAAATTCCTTTTTATAAAAATGATTACTAGGACTGATTAGTTTTTGAAAGAATGAGCAAACTCCAGAGTACTGCAGAGGTACCAGTAATTAATAATCTCATCAGAAACAAAAACCATACTGAGATTTGTGTTCTATCTTAAGAAACATATTCCATGCTGGGCAAGATAGCATATGCCTGTGATCCTAACAAGCAGGAAGAAGAGGAATAGGCATCACAAATTCAAGGATAACTTGGACTACATAGGAATACCTGACTAGAAAAGGTAAAAAGTAAGAAAGAAAAGAAAAAGGACACCTCAAAAATGAGCATCCAATATGTATTGTAATCACCAATAATAAACCACACTTCTTAGAGGTATATATTATATATGTATGTGTATATAAAATATTTAATTTGACATAGGTAATAAATGGTGCAAAGTTTTAGTATTGCAGTCTAAAAATATATGCAAACTAGAAAGCATTTGCTGACTCTACAACATAGGCAGTTGCCCACCAAACATGGAAGGACAGTAGTAAAAAATACAGAACGTTGCCTTGTACTAAGCTTCAAGACTTCTGAAATCCCAGAAACAGGTCGTGCTGTCAACAAGAAGTAGAATGTGGGGAAAATGCATATGCCATAATTGTGGTTTCTCAGCAATGTCAAATGCAGAAAACCAGCTGCTCCAAGAAGGACAAGGACAGACCCTCACAAGCTCCTTCTCTCCCACCCCACAGGACTCCCACCCAGACACAATGGCTGCAGAAAATCAATCCATGGTGACAGAGTTCATCCTCAAGGGGTTAACTAACAGGCCAGAGCTCCAGCTACCCCTCTTTCTCCTCTTCCTGGGGATCTACTTGGTCACCATGGTAGGAAACCTGGGCATGATCACCTTGATTGGACTCAACACACAGCTTCATACCCCCATGTATTTCTTCCTCAGCAACTTGTCACTTGTGGATCTCTGCTACTCCTCTGTCATTACCCCCAAAATGCTCACCAACTTTGTATCCCAAAGAAACCCCATCTCTTATGTGGGGTGCATGTCACAGCTCTACTTCTTCCTTGTTTTTGTGATTGCTGAGTGCTACATGCTCACTGTGATGGCCTATGACCGCTATGTGGCCATCTGCTACCCCTTGCTTTACAACATCATCATGTCTCCTACCCTTTGCTCTCTACTGGTGGCTTTTGTCTATGCCATAGGACTCATTGGCTCAACAATAGAGACTGGCCTCATGTTAGAACTAAGCTACTGTGAGGATCTCATCAGCCACTACTTCTGTGACATCCTCCCCCTCATGAAACTGTCCTGCTCTAGTACCTATGATGTTGAAATGGCTGTCTTCTTTTTAGCTGGATTTGACATTATAGTCACAAGTTTAACAGTACTCATTTCCTATGCATTCATCCTGTCTAGCATCCTTCGCATCAGCTCTACTGAGGGCAGATCCAAAGCCTTTAGCACCTGCAGCTCTCACTTGGCAGCTGTGGGCTTGTTCTATGGATCCACAGCATTCATGTACTTAAAGCCTTCCACAGCTACTTCCCTGGCCCAGGAGAATGTAGCTTCTGTGTTCTACACCACAGTGATCCCCATGCTTAACCCTCTGATCTACAGCCTGAGGAACAAGGAGGTGAAGTCTGCGCTGGACAAAACAATGAGGAGAAAACTCTTCTGATGTAAATGCTGATGTTTCTCTGTGTAAGAGTAAGTGGTTGTAAACACCTGGAGAACACACTCTGTAAGCCTACCCAAATGTGAACAGAAAGCACTTCTCTCTGAGGTTGGGTATATGCCTCATCTCCTTTTCCTCATTCTCACCTTCTCTTGTATTGTTTCTTCTTGTAACTACTCGATTTTAAAGTTATTTTTCTTATAATTTGGATCTATGTGCTCTATAGAAAGCCAACAGTAAGCAATTTTAAATTTTTTATTCTGATACTTTTATATATGCTTATAATGTATATTGATCATGTCCACCCCCTACTCCATTTTCCTGCTCCTTCCTATTACCCCCAATATATCTACCTTCTACTTTCATGTCCTTTCTTTTTTTTTTTTTAATAATCAATTGAGCACAATTAACTCTGCTCATATACACACAAGTGTGTGGCCATCCACTAGACCATGGATAATCTACCAGCAAATTCCATGCATGTTCATTTAATTAATGGAATCTAATTTACTTATAGGGTACTAGGTGCAAATGATTCTCAGAAATGCAATTGTTAGCCCTTTTTTTTTTTTTTTTTTTTTTTTGCCTAAATAGAATATGGATCAACAGGATAGTGAGACAGTCTCACCTAAGTAACATTTTGCTCATGTTGTCATGACTTTTTTCCAACATAAGATGTGATTTCTGGCACTATTGATTTCCTTTAATTACAACTAAAGGGAAGATAACATCTCTGCTTCCTCAAAATGAGAAATGTTAAGCCAAAAAGAAAAAGCGGAAGGCAAAATGTGACTCCAAGTTAGAGCATATGCCTAGAGAGGGTGAGGTAGTGAATTTGGTTGACTTAATCAGTTTCACAATTTACTGCACTTTAGTTTAATTATTACTAATCTACAAATCACACAGTACCAGGAAAAGAGAACTAGGTGTTCTGTACAGACCAATCCAGTCAGATCCAAATCTGTAGAAAGGGCTATTTCCACAATAACATTCTGCTTCTTAGTTTAAGCTACTTA
Source organism: Sigmodon hispidus (assembly GCA_004025045.1). Taxonomy (NCBI): domain Eukaryota; kingdom Metazoa; phylum Chordata; class Mammalia; order Rodentia; family Cricetidae; genus Sigmodon; species Sigmodon hispidus. Next base: position 61,568 of record PVIH01001406.1, read on the forward strand.
CCAAAATAAAGTCTTGGAGAGAAAGTTTGTGAAAGATTGAATACCTTGATAGAATGAATATCCATGGTTTTAGCCCAAGAAAGGTCTTTGTCATTAGAACTAGGACATTCCATTTTATCCCCTGGTTAGACTTTTCATTTTTAAATTTTTCCTATTCATAGAGTTGATTTCATAATCCTTAGAATCTCTTCCCATCAACAACAGCACCGTCACATTAAATAGAACACTGTCCATAGGAAGACCATAAGTTCTTCCTCATTAACCCTGCCTCTACTTAATTTATTACAAACATAAATATATTGTTCATTCTTTGGAACAAATGATCACTTTGATAGTATTGTAGTGGCCAATTGCTTTATTGATTGGATGAATTTCCTTGAAAATATAGTATGTGAAGATAATTTCATTTTGAAGATTTTTATGAAACTACCTCTAACAAAGATAGGCTGTGACACAGCCCTCAACACAAAACTTTTTTCTGTCATTGTGCTAAAATTAATTAGTTTCTCTCACAAATGCTTCTGCTTTAGAAGTTCCCTGCTGTTGGCATACATAATCTGCCATCATTGCTTAAAAAATTAAACTAATATTAGTATTTTGAAATTTTCAAATTGATTTAGGAAAATAAGGTATATTTCTTGTGCATGGTTTTGAGAGTCTAGGGCTCTTTACCTAATATCTACAGGAATCCATTGTGAATTGCTTTTAAAACTGCAAGTTCATCTCTAAATTTATAGGTTTGCATTATGGATTTTTATTGAACTATATTCACATATTTTGTAATGTCCAGAAAGTAGTATAAAAGTCACTGATACCCAATTTGTCAAATATAGTATTCCTTTTCTCCTTTTATTATTCTCTCGTGACTGAAGATATGAAGAGTTCAAGGATGTGTTCATCTTTGCATTAAATGCAGATAATGTTTGTGCAAACAAAGGCTAAAAAGTACTTAATTTTCCTGGAAGAAGCTTTTGATCTACTTGGAACCTGTAAAATATAGATCTTGAATGATTGCTTAACAGTGAAAGAATCTTTGGTACTAAGCATTTATAGAAAAATATGTATGAGTGACAAGCAGTGTAGAAGACTAATCCAAGGTCATTTTCAGTTCTCTATCTTAACCTCTCAAGAGTATAGCTGTTCTTTGCTCTTGAAAAGTCCACCTCCTTTAATACCTGTGAAATCCCTTTATCCCATAGTTATTTGCTAAATAGACTCAATCACATATAATTCTCATATATTTCTTCTTTATTTATTATTTATTTATTTATTTAGCCTTTTTTAGACAGAGTTGCTCTATGTAATAGTACTGGCTGTCCTGAAACCCAATTTGTAGACCAGGATGACCTTGAACTCAAAAAGATCTGCCTACCTCTGCTTCCTGAGTGCTGGGATTAGAGGCATGCACCACCAATGCCCAGCTCTATTTTGTTTTTTATTTCTGGTTTTCACCTGGGGACATTGTTTCTGACAGTATTAAACATGTTCACATTCACACAGCTAGTAAGAAATAGCTGCTCTTCTTACATGAGCCTCTCCTGGCACTGTCAATGAGCAGTTGCCATTTGTGGACATGTTAAGGTCTTTCTATCATAGTGGCTCTCAATTTTCACAATGCTGTGACTCTTTAATACAGTTACTCATGTTGGTATCCCCCAACCATACAAATTATTTTATTTCTACTTTATAACTGTAATTTTGATAATATTATATAATATATAATATAATGTAATATTTGGTATATACAAGACAGCTGATATGTGACCCCCCCAGAGGGGTCATAACTCCCAGGCTGAGAATCATTGTTCTATCATCTTTCATGAACACACTGTTTGAAGTAATTCACCCTTACTTTTTCTTTTTTATTTAAATATATATTTTATGAGAATTTCAAACATAGGTACTGTATTTACATCATTTATCCCTCGCTCTCCCCTCTCCAGCACCTCCTATGCTCTCTCCCCAAGTCATGATCTCTCTTTATTATTATGTGTGGGAAGGTATGAAACTTGAGTCCATGTAGTATTGCTCCTAGGTATGTGTGATTAGGTTGATCTAATTTTGGATTGAATAACCTATCAGGGAGCTTATCCTTGAAGAAAACTAATGGCTCCTCCCTCTTTCAGCAGTAATGGATTTTCTGTAGCTCTTTGTCTAAGGAAGAGGCCTTGTGGAATCTCCCCCATCCATACTGATGTTGTCATTATGTAGGTCTTATTGAAATTGTCAAGATTTCCTAGGTGCTGCTTCTGTGCCATATCCAAAGCAACCATCTCACAGTGAGTACCTTTTTCCTCTAGCTCTTATAATCTTTCCACCCTTCTTCCATGATGAGCCCTAAATAGAGGGGATACATTTAGTTGTAAATCTCTGTAATAGTAACAAGTATGGATTCCCTCTAGCGAGCAGGCTTAAGTCCACCTGGACAATTGTTCAATAGCCCTGAGAAACAAGTACCATAGTTGAACTTTTGAAGATATCTTGTTGGGGTAGTCATTGCTGTAGTTTCCTGGCATTACCAACTCCTGGTTGCCTTTCTTCCTTGGCAGCTTGTGTAGCACTTTCCAATAATAAGAGAGAGGAGGCTTCCAGGACAAATCCAGTTTGATTCCTCTAAGGCTGGTGCTAGAGTACGTGGTGTCTTCAGCAATAGGTTCTTATGATGTTTAAAATAAAGATTAAGAATCAAAATTCAAGCCTTTATTAAACTTCAGTGAATAATTATATCATTTCCTTCTTTTATTAGGATTCTTTTTTTTTTTTTTTACAAGTTCTGGAAGGCAACTAAGGGCAATGACAGTATCCTGTATTGTCTTAAGAATCTCTTTACCCATCACCCATGATGAACAACTTGATAGATCTCTCATGCCTGACACTGGCAGTTTTGTTAGATAGTCTGTGGTTCTTAGGAGGAAGATTATCACCCTATGTAAAATATTATATATGTGTGTTGGTAAATAAGCTTATAAAATAATGTTTCCCTGTGGCTTTTTCAACCATCTCAAAGTTCTTCCATTCCCTCTTTCACACTCCATATCATCCTCCCTCCTCTCTCCCTTTTCTTTTTTGAATCTTTAGGCTGTGCTTTATTTAAAAACCTAAGAGTCCAGATTACTGTCAGGCCCCAAATTTGCTTTCCTCTTCTTCTCTCCACCAAACACATTTTGTAGGATGTGGGAGCAAACTTAGCCTTTGTGAGATTCAGTCTTGTCTTTCTGGTCAAATGGCCAGCCTTGTCTCTGATTTACAGGAAAAGCATAAGTTGGTGCTTTTCTCCTTATCATCTCCTGCACCTTTTCCTTGCTGTCAGTCTCTCTCTCTCTGCACAAAGGGGTCACATACTCCCCATAGCACTGAGCCTCACATTCCTTTCTTGGCACCAGATGGGTTAAAGCTTCACTTAGAACAAGCAAATACTTAGCAGTGTGCAAACTCCACTCTACAATGTAAAATCTGTTGAAAACACATTAGAAAATGAAAATAAAGCAATTTCCTCTTGGAATAGTTTGAACAAGAGCAAGCCAAAATGAGAATTCAGCTCCCTGTCTTCTCCGACCTGAACAAAGAACTTTGCTCTATATTTACTACATAGCACAGAAAACATGGTATGGGAAAGTAATAGAGGCTACCTCATTACAGCTTTACAAAGAAAGAAGTTGGTTTACTGACTCCACCAAAGCAAATGTGACTGTTGTGAAAGACATGGGCACTCACAGAGTATTATAAATAAGGTACCCAAAGGTCTCAGAGTGAGAATATGATGATGGAGTCATCCTCAGTCTCTCTTGCTCAACAAGGCATTGGCAACTGTTTTCCAGAACAGCTCCTCCAGTACAATTTCTGGGCTTCAGATTTCTGAACATACAAACATCTTGGTTATTTTTATTATTGGATATGCGGTTCATAACTACATGGTACTTACAGCTGTCCAGCATAAACAGGAGAAACAGTATCTTCTTGTTCTGGAGGTCAGAGGGCTAAAATGAAATTAGCAGGTTTGGTTTCTTCTGAGTCTGCTCCCATTGTGTATAGTCTTTCCTATAATCTTGCATATCCTGTGTTTCTTTGTGTTCAAATATTTCTATTAATTATATCTTAAGTCATCTTGGATTAGAGCCTCCTGTGATGGCTTTGTTTTGAATCAGTTGTTGGATTAATGCAATTTTTCTGTGACAAATATCAGAGAAAATCAACTTAGGTTTACTTCATTTGTCTCATGGGATGATGTGGTTATCACCATCATCAGATGATCTCATCATTTTGGAGCCTATGGTAAAGCAGATCATCATAGCAAAAGGACATAGTGGACCAGAGATGCTCAGTTTATGGCAGATGTGAAGCAGAGAGCAGATAGGAAGGCAATTCAATCTATTTCCAAGGCATGCAACCAGTGACATTATGTCCTCCAACAAGGTCCCACATCAATTTTTCTCAAAAATGGCATAAAACTGTGAATCATTTCCTCCCCCTTTTCTACCACCATTTTTATTTTTCCTTTCCTCCTTCGTAGCACCTGTACCTTGGCATCTGCAGTTATTTCAGACTATATACTCAAATCTAAAGATTCAGAGCCAGTGTCTTATGTAAATGTTATATTTCACATTTCTATAATGTTTGTTTCATTTTTTTAACTTTTATTGATTCTTTGTAGATTTTATATCATGCATGTGGATCCCACCTATCTCCCATCCCGCTGCATTGGCCTTCTGCCCTTGCAACCTCCTCTGCAAAACACAACAAAATTTAAAAGACAAATATCTCATCATGAATGCTGTAGTGTGGTCCAGGGAGTCACACACCTCACCCTTTAGTTCTCTTACCTTCACTTACAAGTGTTCTTTGGTCCAGCTCAAGGCCTCAGGCTAAAGTTAAGTTATATTTAATGCTCACTATTTTCATATTGTCTTAAATGATGCTTTTTACATTTTCTTGTATTATAAAACATATTGACAGTTGCTTCTGTTGAAGACATCTCAAAAATATCCCTATTATTCCCTTTAATTGGGCTCAGAAAGTTATATATGTGCTGATTGCAAAATTGGAAAGTACTTTCTATAATATTTACAGATATATTCTAAGTTCTCTTTTATTTTTGAATAATAAATGAATTCACCATGTCATCAGGTTAAAAAAAGATTTACAGTTGAGCTCCATAAATAAGAGAGACTATTGGATGTCTTTCTGGTTGTGCATTGTCTTAGTATAGAATTTTCTAGTGTCATCCATTTACCTAAAAGTTTCATGAATTTTTTTATTTATAGTTTTATGGTTTCCCATTATGAATAGGTATCACATTTTCATTATTCATCTATCAGTTGAAAGACATTGGGTTTGTTTTCGTTCCCTAGATATTATAAGTAGAATGGCAATGAAGACAGTCAAACAGGTATCTGTAGAGTAAGATGACCATTCCTTTGACCACATGCCAAGGAGCAATACAGCTGGGTCATGTGGTAGATCCAATTTTACCTTTTGAGAATTCTCCACATTGTTTACCACAGCAATTTCCAGTTTGCAACCCTAACAAGCATCAATAATGTTTTGGCTTTCTATGAATCCTGGACAGCACTTCCTTCGGTTGTCTCCTTGATCCTAACCATTCTGACAGGAATAAAACAAAACGTCCAGTTAGTTTTAATTCACATTCCCATAGTTGCTAAAACAGTTAAGCACTTTTCTACATATTTCTCAATCATTTTTATTATTATTTATTATTATTATTATTATTATTATTATTATTATTATTTCTAGCCATATCTTATTTTGTTGTGATGTCTCTGTTCAGATCCATGACCAATTTGGGGTATGAGGTTGTCAATTGTTGGCCTTAATGCCTGAGCAAATGGACTTGGAAAGTCTTTTTCTTTCTCTAGCTTGTGGGGTACTGATTATGTAGTCTTCAAGCAGTTTTAGCATTTAAGGTTTCCCATTGAAGTTTTAATTCATTTGGATTTTTTCAGAAAAATATTTTTATTATGAATAAAGTCATATTTTTATCTGTGTATCATTTGGAATTTTTGTGCAGGATAATAAATATAGGACTAGTTTTATTCTTCTACATGTGAACATCTAGGTTCCCCAGAGCCATTTGTTGAAGAGTTCCAGAGTATATTTTTTACATTATTGTCAAATATCAGATAGTATAATCATACTTGGATTTTCTAGTCTGTTCCACTAAGTTAAACATCTGTTGGTTTGGTGTTTTACTTTGTTTTCTTGCCAGTACCATGCTGGTTTTTTTGTTTTGTTTTGTTTTGTTTTGTTTTGTTTTAACTATAGCTCTGTAGCACAGCTTGAAACCTTATCTGGCAATCTCTCTAGCATTGCTCAGGATGTCCTTGGTTATCCTTGGTCTCTTATGGTTCTGTATGAATTTTAGGATATTTTTACTATTTCTGTGAAGAATGTTGAGGGGATTTTGCACTGAATCTGTAGATTGCATTTGGTTGGATGGTCATTTTTACAAAATGAGTTCTATCAATCCATGAGCATGGGAAGTCTTTCCGCTTTCTCGTGTCTTCATCACATTCTTTCTTCAGAGATGCAAAGTTTTAATTAGAAAGGTCTTTCACCTCCTTGAATAGGCTTATTCCTGGACATTTTAATATTTGAAGGCTATTGTGGATGGGAGAGTTTCTATAATTGCTTTCTCAGCATGCTATCAGTAGATAGACTTCTGATTTTTATAAGTTTTGATTTTGTGTCTACCATTTTCTTAAAAATGTAGATCATTTCCAGAAGTTTTCTGGTAGAATTTTGGGGATCTTTTATGTATAATATCAATTATCATGATATTTAATTGATATTATATAAAATTGATATTATATAAAAGTCACTTGACTTTTTCTTTTCCTGTGTGTATTCTTTTAACTTTCTTTTTTGTCATGATTGCCTCTGTTCTGGTAATTTCCCAGTTTGCATTTCTGTCTCCTCAGCCCTAGCTCTTCCATTGTTAGTGTCCTTTTGATACTTACCTCTAAACATTCTACCAGTGCCTTGGGGTGTGTCTGAAATTCAGTCCCTTCTTTCATTTCTTCTTCATTTGTACCAGAAACGAATAGAACTGAGTCAAATTGACTGTTCCTCTTCTTTTATTTACTTTTAATTGGCTCTTCTTTCCTAGATCCAAAGATAAAAACTTGGATAATTATTTTCAGATTTTTCTTCTTTTCTAATATTTATATTTACTACTATGTTTTTCTCTAAGCATTTTTATTTTGTTTTGTTTTGGATTTTCAAGACAAGTTTTCTCAATGTAGCATTAGCTATCCTGGAACTCACTCTGTAGACCAGGCTGGCTTTGAACTCAGAGTTCTGCTTGACTCTGCTTCCCTAGTCCTGGTATTAAAAGTGTGTGCCACTACCACCAAGCCCTCTAGGTATTTTTGATGAATCTTACAATTTTTTAACCTCTTCTAAAACTTTTATTTAGTTCAAGTTACTTTTAAGTGCTGGGATATTTGTATTTTATCCACATTTTAAACAATGCTTTTTAATATCTACATGTACTCTATTTTCAGTTACCGTTCTGCTATCGGTTTCTAGCTCCACCATGGGCTAAAAATAAAGATTGTATGATTTCTAATTTTGAAAAATTATGATGTTATTGTGATAATGCTCAACAGAATTTATAATCACCTGGAGACAGATTTCTGGGCATGGCTGTGAGTGGTGATCTTGATCACATTAATTAATGGAAAGACCTAACCACTATAAATGGTACCATTGTCTGGCTAGGATCCAGGACTGTATCAATGGATAAACATTACTGAAAACCATCAAGAATCTCTCACTCTCTGTTTTCCAAATATGAATGCAGTGTGACCATATGCTCCAAGCTCCTGCAGTCTCCCCCCACCCCGCCCCACCCCATGATGGACTATACCCTTCAGCTACAAAACTGAATAAGCCCTTCCTCCCTTACACTGCTTTCTCGGAATGTTTTATTACAGCAGTAAAAATTAACTAAGACCAAAATTTGGTACTTAAATGTGAAACTATTGCTGGGATAAACCTGATCGTGTATATCTTAGATCATTTGCAACTTAGGGTTAGAAAGACCCTTGAATGCTAATAGCCAAGATTAATAAGCCATTCTGGTGGGAACATGAAAGACTTCTGAAAGAAACATAGGTGATGGGAGCCTAGACCATGAGGTTTCAGAATAAAATAAGAATTCTATCAGGAATTAAATTTGGATCATTTGCATAATATTTTGGCCAAGAATCTGGTTTTATTTTGCCTACATCATGAGAACCTGAGTAAAGTTAAACTTTAATATAATAGACTAATTTGTTTGCAAAAGAAATTTAAAAACAGAAAAGTATTCAGGCTGTAAATGAGAAAACAGCTCTAACTGTTATAGTCACCACTAAGAGAAACTTCTTTCATTGCATGTAAGCATTCTTATTAAAGGTGTCCTGAGGTCAAAACTCCACCTTGTAGAGGTTCCATGTTTGGAAATCCAAATTCATCTAAAGAAAGAAACCCTCCAATGAATGAGTTGACTATTCCTCAAAAATAGCATCTGGGAAAATTATTTTCCTTGGATAAGCACATAAAATGGATAGAATTTATTCCAAATAATCCAAGCTACACCTCAAGTTTTCAGACAAAATTAGCAGCAGCATCCACGAGAGTGGTTTTGAAGGCATGAAAAATGCAAGATTAGAGGCACCATGGAAGACAACTAAAATATGGCATGGTTGGAGTCTACAAAGAGGGCCTGAGAGGCCACTGTTTGGAGCAGTGAAAGAAAAGGCAGATGTGAAGTAGAAAATATCTAGGATATTACAGATGCGAAGACCATGGAACATCATGAAGAAAGGCAGCAAGTGTGAAGTAGAGCTGACCTAAATAAGAGGCTTTGCTTGCTACAGATAGCAGGACTGGAGGATTGGCGTTGACTAAACCTTTTGGAGCTCAGCTGACATGGGTTGATGTTTTCCCCACAGAATTTCAGTTCAGTTTTGGTTATATCAATTCCTTGCTGCACTCTGATTTTTTTATTTTGGAATAAAAATGTTTACTCTGTGCCATTATATGTCAGTATATAATTTGATTTTTGTTTTATTGGAGCTCATATTAAGATATTTTGACCACTAAAGTGTTGGGACATTTAATAGCTATAGGACTTTTCACATTGGAGTGTATATTTTACATTTTAAAGTTGTTATGAGCCTATGAAGATAAAGGGTAGAAAGTTCTGGGGTGAAAGTGGTGTGTTTGAGTATCAGGTCAGTAAGAAGTATCATTTGGTTAGTATTAATTATCAATTTGATGAAATTTAGAATCACCTGGAAGAAATTACCTTTATTACATTAATTGATGTGGACAGCACCACTGTCTGACTAGGACCTTAGACTGTATAAACAGAGAAAGATTATGAGCTTCAGTATACATCCATCAATGTCTGGATGTGTAATATTTTGATTGCATTGGACAGTAAAGTTTGTTTTTAAACAGTGGGCAGAGCTAGCCACTAGCCGACCAAAATTAACCATAGAGATTTTGGATGACTGAAGACAGAGAGGAGACAAAAAGTAAGAACGTGAGACTGAGAGAAGATCTCAGCCTTTTTGGATGGAGGAACAGAAGAGATAGGTCACTGGTGGCTTCTCTGCTGCTTCTCTTATTCAAACCAAACTTTATTGTCAGAATGTAATCAAAATATAACACAGACTCTGGATTTCAGTTGTGACCATCTGGATCAAACCCTGGCTGCCTTAGCTTCTAATGTGATAGACTTCAGTTATGAGACACAAAAGACCCTTTCTCCCCTGAACACAGCAACAGGGGAAAAATAAACTAAATTATGTCAATAAGAATTTTGTCTTTCATTTGTCTTCTTGGTTGAGGAAAGCTCATACATTGTTCATATCAAAAGTACATTGTTTGTAATATAAAAAATTGGAAAGATGCAGAAGGCATAAACATAGGCTCAAAGACAAGCAATATTGTAGTATTACTTTAAAATGAGCCAACACATTATACATTATGAAATAATATATGAAAGAGCAAGAAACTCAGAATTTGATAAACTCATGAATTACTTAGGACTCATTAAAAACTTATTAGAAATACAGGGGGAAGTAAATTAAGACAAAACCGAGAGTAACAGAAAAATAAAGATAACCAACAGTCAGCATTGGAAGAAACACAAGCTGAAAAGAAAACTGAAAAATTATAGAGATTTATAAATAATTCAAATGTTAGGATAAAAAGATCTAGTTGACATAGAGTAGAAATCTCAAAAAATGAATACTTTAAACCAAGGGACACAATAAATAATAGTATTTTTCCTGGCATAAATAAATCAAAATAAAATATACAGAAAAAAGACACTACCCATGAGCAGTATCCCAGAATGAACAATAACATGTAACCTGGTAATGCTAGTGGATATTTTTATTTCAAAAAGGAGGTAATACATAAGGGAGACAGAGGGCAAGGAGAAGAGGAGAGAAAATGAGGGAAAGAGAGAGGGAAGGAGAAGAATGGGAAAAAAGGAGAAAATTAGGGAGGGAGGAAGGGAGAGAGCCTCTCTCTGTTTGAAAAGCCTTAGGTTGGTAATGAATTCAGAAACAATAATTCTACAGTCCCAAGTGTGTGTTCCTGGAGTGTCATTTCACCACTGAAAGTGTCTTAGAGAAATAATTGATTTCAAGTGTAAAGAATAAAAAACATAAGAAAAATTGCAATGTCTTATCACATCAGACAGCAAGGGAGCCATTAGACAATGCTATTGCTAATATTCAGAAAGTATATAAAAAGAACCTGAAGAGGGTTTCAAATGCAAAGATTAAAAAAACAATAAAAGCAAAATAGTAGTAATGATCAAACCACATAAAATAAATTTAAACTAAGTATTTCTGATGAAACTAAAAAAAATAACAGTCAGATGTGATAACAGAAAATCAAATTATTGTTTTAAAAATTAGAAAAAGAAGGTGATGTAAGCGGAAAGGTTTGGTTTGGTTTTTTGTTTTAATTAAATTACAAATTATTAGGTATCTTAGTTATGGTTTCTATTGCTTCAGTGAAATACCATGACCAAAAATCAAGTTGGTAATGAAAGAGTTTATTCTGCTTATACTTCCACATTGCTATTCATCACCAAAGGAAGTCAGGACAGGGCAGGAACCTGGAGGCAGGAGCCGATGTAGAGGCTATGGAGGGTGCTGCTCACTGGCTTGCTTCCCTTGGATGGCTCACTCTGTTTTCTAATAGCACCCAAGACAGTCAGCCTAGGATGGCAACATTCACCATTGGCTGGACTATCCCCCATTATATACTAATTAAGAAAATGCCTTATAGCTGGATCTTACAGAATCATTTTCTCAATTGAGACTCCTTCTCAGATGGTTCTGTCTTGTCTCACATTGACATGAAACCAGCCAGTTTACCAGATTTCCTTGTGACACTTTCATAGTGACTTAGTTTTAGTTGGGCCTGTCCCCGACTCCTCCTCACCATCATCTCCATAGCGCCCATTTCACTTAAGCCTTTCTCCCCAATATTTCCCATTCTGCTTTCTTATCTTGTGTGACCTCCATTACCTTCTCCCTTGAAGCCTCTTTGCCATCTCATGGCTGTCTTTCTGGTTGGCCAGACTCTCACTGCAACATAAACACATAAACATAAAATTTAGAAGCTAGAATAGTGTGAGAGAACACACAAAGTCTGTCTTTGTAAGACTTGATTCCCCAATTTCATCTATTTTTCAGCATTTTATTTTCTTTACAGATCAATAAACTTTAACTTCCTTCTAATTCTATAATTTCATTTTTACTTACAGATATCTTAATAAAAGTTATACTGCACTGGTAGGTCCAAGAACCCAGTAAGGTTGGTTAAATTACACAGAACAAAACAAAAACATTTAGTTAAATTAAGCCAGGAGATAAGAATGAAATCAGCAGAGCGATAGTCTTGCATGCCTTTAATCCCAGCACTTGGGAGGAAGAGGCTGATCTACAAAACAAGTTCCATAACATTCAGAACTGTTACACAAAAAACCCTTGTCTCAGATGTGGGAGAGGGAGAATGAAATCAGTGAACTGTGTCACTCTCCGTATCCTGGGTGGAAGAATGTACTATTGTTTTGCAAGATGATAAATTCAGTAAAACAGCAGAGGAGGTCCAACATGAGATCTCCCTGTATTGTTTGGCATAGCTATGGGTAATCTACAATTATCATCAAGTAAAGGCCTCAATTTAAAACTCTAGAATATAAATATCTTCATAGATCTTATTATGCCATATATATTTTAATTTATTTTTATTAATTTGTGTCTTTGTGTATGTGTATGTATGAAAGTATGGACACATGTGAGTTCAGGCATCCAAAGAGTTCAGAAAAGGGTGGCAGATACCCAGAAGCTGGAATTACAGGTAGTTATAAGCCAGCCAACACAAATGCTGAAAACCAAAATCAGGTCCTCTGGTATCAGGAGGCAAAGAAGGATTGACCTTCTTTACTAGTTTAGCATTATTTAACTGAAAATACCTCATTTGTTTTAGTAAAATCTTTGAGTTTACTTTCAAAACCCATTAGTGTAATTATTTCAAAACTAGTTGATGAATATCTAGTGACATGCAGCAAATATCATGGTAGTAATTATGGGTAGTGTTGTTGGTGACAATGTTAGATAGTTTATGAATACCATAATGATGATGATAACGGTGGTGACAATACCACTATTGTAAGAACAAATAAGATTTGCTCTTAACACCTGAAAAATAATGCCAGATTAAAATGGTAGTGAAATAGCTCTTGCTATTAAATTATGCCAATGCTAGAATTACATTCTAACTTCCCATCAAGATACCTCTACCTCAGAGAGGGAAATTAACAAAGGAGTGGGGAATATAATGCACAGAGCAGATATAAGCCAACACTAATTGTTCCTTTAGAGAGGATCATAGTCCCCATATGACTCTTCCCAGTAGATTTTCTGTATACACCTATGTAAACAGGACCCCAGGTCCCCAATCATGATGACTCGGTTTTTTCAGTAAATATATCACTAGACATAAAAACATATACATTGTCTTTTTTCAGCATTTTCTAATTGTTAAGATCAAAGGCATCCCTTAAAGTTTCCAGAGGTCTGACTGTCACTTTCCTTCCACAAAGGTATTTAATTTCACACTTGAATAACTTCTTAAGAAAGATTTTTCAATAATATCATCTTTTTTATACAGTATGTGTTTCTAATTGTATGCTTGTTTTCCTTCTTCTCCTAGTACCTTTCCTTTCTCTGTGTGTTATGTTCTCATAGACAACAATCCTGAGCCTCTACAGGCTTGGTAAACATAGATGTCATACTAATATAACTCACAGGAAGCATGGTATTGGTTATAGTTTTATATAATTAGAAAACTACAAAAGTGAAGCTGTGTAGGCTCTTCTATTCAAGGATTCTCTCATTTTTACAGCACTAAGTGAATGATGTATGTACTTTCCTTCATATAATAAAGCAGAATCATCATTCATGGTAGGTCTTCTATATTTCATATTGCTTCTAGAAACAGAGGTTTATTCAAAGGGGCTATGTGGGATTTTTTAATTATTTGTATCTAGAAAATAATTGAGATTTAATAATAAATGAAATGTTTAAAAGATCATAGATGCTTCTAATACTTATTAATATAAAGCTAAATTCACTGCTAATAATAATTTAACATAAAAAACTTATTTAGCAGCACAGATTGTCTTGTGTTCAGATAACAATCTAAGGACCTAAAGACTTGTTCTTAACACCCAAGAAAAAATGTCAGATTTAAAGAATCAGTTTTTGAATCCTACACAAAAGTTTACAAATTGTTTTATTTTAGGCATGTGTTGCATAGATTTGACACATTAATAATAAACATGGAGTGATTAATAATTGTTGAATTAAGGTGTTTAATTAAGGAAAGGAAGTAAAGTACTTCCCCTTAAGTCATTTAACAAAAAAGGAGCCCAGACTTGAGATACCTTGCTCTCCCTGTGTCTTCCTTCATTTGTTGTCTAAGTCTGAATCTATACCTACCTGAAGGCTGTTTCATGAAACTGTCCCTGCAAGTCTACATCTCTATATCTGTGTGCCTGTCGCTAACAAAGGGTTTGTCTCTCTTTTACTGAGCAGCATAGAAAGCATCACATGGGCTAAGATACTCTTTTTTTTTTTTCTTTAACGTCTCATTATGTTTATTTTCTTATTTTCCTATTAATTGGCATAATTTTACATAGTTACACAGTTTGATAATTTAATCCATGTATACAATACACAAAAATCAAATCATGGTAATTAACATTTCAGCTATGATACTTTTCAAAACTCTTTAACAGAGTTGTATAAGGGACTGCCTCGCTGACTGCAACTGACCCAAAGAGCAAACATCATTACTGTTTGTTTGTTTTACATCCCAACCACAGTTTTCTTTTCCCCTTCTCCTCCTGGTCCCTCTCCCCCACCTCTTTTTTGCGCAGCTTATCCATTCTTCCTCTCTTTCTGTTCGGGAAAGGGCAGGCCTTTAATGGGTATCAAGAAAACATGGCATATCAAGTTGCCACAAGACTAAGCACCACCCCATGTATTAAGGCAACACAGTATGTGGAGTAAGGTCCTAAACACCAGTAAAAGAGTTGGAGACAGCCCTTGCTCAACTGTTAGGAGTCCCACAAAAAAAAGCTACACAACTATAACATATAAGTAGAAGGCCTAACATATAGGTCAGGCTCCCTGGTTGTCAGTTTGGTCTCTGTGAGCCCAGGTTAGTTGATTCTATGAGTTTTCTTGTGGTGTCCTTAACCCCTCTGGCTCCCATAATCCATTGTCCTCTCTTCTCTTCTGTAGGATTTCCCAAGCCCCATCTAATTTCTGGCTATGGGTCTGATTCTGTTTCCATCAGTTGCTAGATGAAACCTCTCTGATAACAATTGGTCTACATACTAATCCCAACACCTCCTATAGACAGGACAGACTGTAAGATGACGATTATGTGACTGGGGTTGTGCCCCAATCCCTCCACTTGAATTCTTGCCTGGTCACAGGAGATGGCCAGTTCAGGCTACATATCCACTACTGCTAGGATTCTTATCTGGCCTCATTCTAGAAGATTTCTGAGAGTATCTCTTATACCAAGTTTCTACCTCACCCTGAAATGGTCCCCTTTTCTCTTTCAGTATTCATCCCATCCATCTACCAACCTGATTCCTATTGGTCCCATCCCCACATATCCCCCAGTCCATGCATAAAATCTATTCTATTTCCCCTTCAAAGTGAAATCCAAGTGTTCCTTCTGTGAACCTTCTTTGTTAATTAGCCTCTATGGGTCTGTGGATTGTAGCATGATTCACCCATAAAATCTATTCTATTTCCCCTTCCTAGGGAGATCCAAGTGTTCCCTCTGTGAACCCTCTTTGTTACCTAGTCCCTGTGGGTCTGTGGACAGTAGCATGGTTATACTTCACTTTACCCCTAATACTCACTTATAAATGAGTACATGCCATGTTTGTCTTTCTGGGTCTTGTCTCTTTTGGTATTTTTCTCTGTTGATTTTTCACTGTTCATATGAATCTCTAATAAGTACAATATATGTATGCAGTAAGTGTTTCAATATCTTTCATGCAAACCCAAACTTTGGAATATTAATATCAATAAATGATGAAGTGATTCACAAAGAGAAGATACAGAAAACAAGAGAGTTTAACAAATACACAACAGTCCAGGTTTCAGTCCTCTGACTCTTAATTGTGTCCCTTAAGATTTGAATATATTGTATGAGAGAAGAATTCTTCTGTTTGGTTTTGTTTTTTTTTCAAAACAAGGTTCTTTTATGTAGCCTTGGCTGTCCTAGGACTCACTCAATAGACCAGGCTAGCCTTGACTCACAGAGATCCACCTATCTTTGCCTCCCCTGTGCAGGAATTAAAATAATCTGTTTTTAATGTAAAAAAAAATTAAAAAAACTAAAAAGCCCTAGATAACTTCAGACAATATGTAACTTTTAATGTTTCAATTTTCTAAGAAATGACAAACTGTTAGCCAGTGTTCCTCTTCTTCTATGCACACTCTAAGACTTGGGGGACACATTTCTTAGAGGGAAAGTGGACATTAAAGGCTTCACATTAGAGACAAAGGAAGAACCCAGAGACAGCAACATGAATTCAAGTCCAAGTCTTTCTGGCACATTAATTTTCTCAAAATCCCTTTTCCACACATATTTAACCCAGAACACTTAGGATTTATAACACTGATCTCTGGTAGAAATGTAAAACCTATCTAATATTTTTACATTTTTTAAGTGTTCTTTTGAAAAAAAGAAATACATTTACCAACACAAGAAGGAACTTGAGGAAAAACATATCTAACAACAGTGATGGCTGTAATCTCAGTATTTGCCATTAGAAGCATGAGGATTTGATACTAATTTTTAAAACTAGTAATAACTAAATTAGCTGTGGAAAATTTACTGAAAATAATACTATGTGCTCCAAACATCTGGACAGAATCCAGGCATCAGTGCTTTCTAAATGCTCTAGGTAGTCACATAAAGCAGGTGACACTGGGAACTAAAGTGCCTGAGACCGTAGCCTGAGAACCTCAAGACTTTTGAGTCACTGAGACTACTAGATGCCAACTATTCTATTTCTTCTTTCATAGAAAGATAGCATTTAAGTGAAATTTTAATTGTTATATTAGTTCTATGAAACAGTTTCACTGTATAGTCCAGGCTGTTCTCAAACTAAGAGCAATCTTCCTGCATCCTCCACCTGAGTGCTGGGATTCTATGTGTGAGCCATCTTGCTTAGCTTTTGAATGAATATTTTTAAATGTGATTTGTCCCATACTATTTCCACCATCAACTTTTAAATTTTGAGTTTACTGTGTCTCAGATACAGAACTTGACTTGCAACTCAGTAAGAGAGGAATAACAACTAGGTCATTCTGACAGAGTACCAACTTCAAATATTAGTATATTCAATAGCTGAGTGTTTAGGAATTGCATAGATGGTGCCTGAGGGATGTCTCAGGAGTTAAGAACACTTATGGCTCTTGCAGAGGGCACAGCTACAATTCCCAATAGCAACATGGCCACTCACAAATGTATAGAACTGCAGTTCTATGGGATCTGATGCCTCTTCTGAGCTCTACAGACTCCCGCATGCATGTAATACACATATATACACTCAGGCAAAAACACACACATAAATTTTTAAAGGAAAATGCATTGGTAAAAATTCTGAACTATAAAAATATCACTCATTAGTTACAGACTTGATAAACATCAACCTCCCTATAGAAACTGTTGAAATAGAGTCCAAGCCTCAACATAAACATTCTAATTTAATGCCTATGAAATGAAACCTGATAATTTGTGTAAGAGGCAACTGCTAACCCAAGACCACAGCTCTGAGCACTTGTGAAAGCAGTAAGGAACTCCGATTTCTCACCTATGACTCTAAGCCTCAAGATCTATGAAGCCCTAGGCTAGTTCTCACAGTAAAGAGCAGCAGTGTGGAGAAGTATATCTGCCATGATTGTGGTTGCTCAGCAAGTGTCAAATGCAGAAAACCAGCTGTTCCAAGAAGGACAAGGACAGACCCTCACAAGCTCCTTCTCTCCCACCCCACAGGACTCCCACCCAGACACAATGGCTGGAGAAAATCAATCCATGGTGACAGAGTTCATCCTCAAGGGGTTAACTAACAAGCCAGAGCTCCAGCTACCCCTCTTTCTCCTCTTCCTGGGGATCTACTTGGTCACCATGGTAGGAAACCTGGGCATGATCACCTTGATTGGACTCAACACACAGCTTCATACCCCCATGTATTTCTTCCTAAGCAACTTGTCACTTGTGGATCTCTGCTACTCCTCTGTCATTACCCCCAAAATGCTCATCAACTTTGTATCCCAAAGAAACCCCATCTCTTATGTGGGGTGCATGTCACAGCTCTACTTCTTCCTTGTTTTTGTGATTGCTGAGTGCTACATGCTCACTGTGATGGCCTATGACCGCTATGTGGCCATCTGCTACCCCTTGCTTTACAACATCATCATGTCTCCTACCCTTTGCTCTCTACTGGTGGCTTTCGTCTATGCCATGGGACTCATTGGTTCAACAATAGAGACTGGTCTCATGTTAAAACTAAGCTACTGTGAGGATCTCATCAGCCACTACTTCTGTGACATCCTCCCCCTCATGAAACTCTCCTGCTCTAGTACCTATGATGTGGAGATGACTGTCTTCTTTTTAGCTGGGTTCAATATTGTAGTCACAAGTTTAACAGTACTCATTTCCTATGCGTTCATCCTGTCCAGCATCCTTCGCATCAGCTCTACTGAGGGCAGGTCCAAAGCCTTTAGCACCTGCAGCTCTCATTTTGCAGCTGTGGGCTTGTTCTATGGATCCACAGCATTCATGTACTTAAAGCCTTCCACAGCTAGTTCCCTAGCCCAGGAGAATGTAGCCTCTGTGTTCTACACCACAGTGATCCCCATGCTTAACCCTCTGATCTACAGCCTGAGGAACAAGGAGGTGAAGTCTGCGCTGGACAAAACAATGAGGAGAAAACTCTTCTAACATAAATGTTGATCTTTCTACATATAAGAATAAGTGATTACATACATGTATATGATAACCACTACACACCTACCCAAATGTGAAGAGAAAACAATAATTTCCCTCTGTGATTGAGTATGTGTTTCTTCTATTTTTTTTTCCTTTCCCCTGTATCTATCTTATTTCCATTTTTTGATTTTTAAGTTCTGTGGTGATTTGAAAGAAAATAATCTCCAAAGGGGATTTGAAGGTGTAGCTTTGTTGAAGTTGTTTGGGTGGCCTTGTTGGAGGAAGTGTATCACTGCAGTGGTGGGCTTTGAGGTCTCATATATGCTCAAGACATACTCAGTGTATCTATTCACTTCCTATTGCCCTCATATCAAGATGTAAAACTCTCAGCTTCTTATCTAGTACCATGTCAACCTGCACACTGCCATGTGCCACTATGATGATAATGAACTGTGCTGTGGTACAACATTTTTGTACTGTATGGGTATGTATTACTTTTATTGCTAAACAAAGGGCTGACTGGCCAGTAGCTGAGGAGTAAAATGTTAGGTGAGATTTTTCAGGGGGGAAAGAGAGCACAGGAAACAAGAATAGAGCCAGGGAAATTAGCAAGGGATACAGAGAGAATCAAAATTAACATCACATGCTGGGAAAAGGTACCACCATGTGGCAGAACATATATATATATATATACATATATATATGTATATATATATATATACTAATAACATGCCTAAGCTATCAGCAAATTATTTATAATTAACAATAAGTCTCTGTGTGATTATTTGGGAGCTAGCTGGTGGAAAAGAGCTGACTGGCACTTCCAAAAACATTTCTGCCTACAAATGGTGTAGGCAGATTTCCACAAAAGACCTGAGAAAACTTTTAAGAAAAAAAATTCTGAACACACACACACACACACACACACACACACACACACACACACACACAAAAGAATGGAGCCAAACCTAGCTTCCTAGGCTCACAGTCTCTCATGAACACTGTGGTACAAAGGTATATCTCCTGATCACTGGCTGGGGCAGCATTCCATGAGCTAAGCTGCTCAGCAATTTAAGTTTTGCTCATAGAAACAGAAAATGTTACAGATATGTGGTAAAGTAGGTTCAGACAGAAAAAACAAAATCCTCTATACAGGTTACAGTATGTTTTAAAATATGTGTATGCTTAAGAAATAAAAGAAAATGAGTATAGACAGCCATTAAAAAGTAAATCATTCATAAATAATGAAAAAATAAGCCATATAGAAATGGAAAATACACAGAAAGTCTGGATCCTGTCTGATGTTGTGTTGACTTTAAATTTTTTTTGTTTAATTTATTCAATTTTGAATGTTTTATTTGTTTTATTATTTTTTAATTTTTACTTTAGATTGTTTGCTGATGAGCAAACAGCAGCTGCTGAGAGACACTGAATTAAGAAAACTGCTAAATTAAACCAACCTATATATTTTAAAATGTTTAACTTCAAAATGTTAGTTTAAAAAGTATAATACATTGGGTAAAAGGTTATACTTTTATTTCTACAGGAAATGAGAGGCTATGGATTCATGGCTTTTCATATGTATTTATAGCCAGGTTGATATGGATTATATTTAATTGAGGAAGACCTCCTGAAAATCCTGGCTACAGACATAAAGAAATAAGCATAGAAAAACTACAAAACAAGTGATGTATATTTTACCTGTTCAAACGTAAAACAAAAAGTTATCTTTGCCTGACCTGTACACAATGCAGTCTGTCTTGTATTGATACAGATATATACATTACCTTTTAAAGTTTATGTATTTTCAGAATATGAGGACCAGACATCAATAAGAACAAATGGTCCAGATTATCCAGCATTTCAAAATGCTTTTGTTGCAGTTTCCTCAGAGTTCTATACCCAGAACAGCTTCAAGGCATCTTGCTGAGATGTTCTAGACTGAAAGACTACTCCAGCCAGATAAGATAAGATAAGATAAAACTTAACTATTATCTTGAATTTTCTCAGAATTCACCTCAAAGATGCCAGTACTCCCAGACAACAGAAAGCAGTCTAGAAAAAAACAGCACCCACATTTTCAAGCAATGAGTTATGGATATTTGTCATGATTTATGGAAGGTTGGTTATAACTTAACAAAAGAGTTAAGTTCAAAGATACCTTTCTGAAGAAAACAGGGGGGTCATAGTATAGAAATGATGGGATAGAAAATATAAAGTACATTACTAAGTCTACTTTCACCCAAAAAGCAACTATTAATCTCAAAATATTTTACATTGGTGTCTATCTCAGTTTATTGAAACAAATTTAAAGTTATTTTTATACTATGTATGTTTCTACTCTTGTTTAGGGTATTGTGCTTATGTATAAAATGATATGTATAATTAAGAAATACAGGTTAGTAGTTGGTCATCTATAATAATCAAACTTGTAATCATATTGAATATGTGTTCAGGGTTAAACAGATATAGTTAGATAAATAGGCGACCTTCAAACACTTCAAATACCTAGAGAATGTTATTTAAATGATTAATAACCTAAGGCTTTTGATGACAGTGAGACACAACTGCTCCTGGCAACACAAATTTGCTTTAAAAAAAATTATGGGCATCAAAGAAACTCTGTTTGGAGTTTGCATTCTTTATAGAAAAAGTTAGCCATTTGGGCAAATAAATTGCCCTTGCCTCAATTGCTGACAGTGTTCTGAAGAAACTGGACCTGCAGGAGATAACAAAAATGACTATTAAACTTTGCTGAGACGTGGTAGAAAAGTCCTTTAGAATTTCTGTCAGATATACTAGGCCTGAAGGCCAAAGATAGATGCCCTAATATTACTGAAGAACCTAGGGTTCTGTCCAAACAGCCAGATGTTCTTGCCATTAGGTAACATATTAGCCTTCTGGGGTATTTAATGGAGTTAAAGATGAAATAGCTAAATGTATAGTGTTCTTTAGTTTTGATAAAAGATAATTTAGGTACAAAACTTAGACTCATAAAGATAAGATACATAACAGAGTATTTTCTCTAAATTTGCCAAATACAAATTAATTGGATATTTTAACTATAATTTTTACTTGATAACTATCTTTGTTGTATGTAATTTTACTATATTAAATTAAAACTTTCCTTAGACAAATTAGACAAAAAGAATAAATGCTGTGGAACAATGTTTTGTATACTGTGTGTATATACTACTCTCATTTGTTAGTAAAGAGCTGACTGGCCAATAGCTGGGCATCAAAACATTAGGTGGGACTTGGAGGAGAAAAAGAAAGGAAAGGAAAGAAGAGAAGAGTCAAGGAAGTGACCAAGGGATGCAGAGAGAATTAAGATTAACATGCCATTCTGAAAAAAGGTGCAATCATGTGGCAGAGCATAGATAAGAAATACAGGTTAACAAGCCTAAACTATCAGCCAACATTTATAATTAAAAATAAAATAAGTCTCCAGGACTGAATCTCTGAACTGTACTTTAGCCATCCTGATTAATTGTGTTTCTTTATAAGAGGTTTCATGGTCCTGATGTCTCTTCAAAGCAATAGACATACTAAGACAAAACCTTTTTCCTTTCCTTTTGGATTCATTTTTTTCTTACTGAATTCCTTATTTAATGGTTATTGTTTAATTAAACAATAGTACTCCAGAGAGCAGCCCACACCTAACCTGGACCACATCAAACATCAGCATTACAAGTTGAGAGTTATTCATGGTCTTATTATTGTCAATGTGAAAATATTAATGCAGTTCTAACATTTTTACATAAGATTACATACATCAGAGTGATCCATTTTAAAAATAATAAAGTTGTACACAGTCCCTTTCTCATCAGAATACTTCCTCTTTTTACTTTCCTCTCAAGTTATCCCTCCACAAGAATGTCAACATGACATTTTATGATATGTCTTTAGTAACTGTCAAGGTTTGAATAAAAATGTCCACCATAAGCTTAGTGGGCTGTTGATGAACTTTGAAGACATGATAGGAGCTCTGACCTCATGAACAAACTAATCTACTGATAGATGATGATATCATCAATATATGTAAAATAAATAATAGATGCATCAAGGCTATCTGATAAATTTGGAAAACCCAAACTTCCTAGCAATTATTTCATGCCAAATTACACAGGATGTGTGTAGGTGAGCAGCTACCACTAAAGAAGGTTTGTATGCTCTGGTAGTGGTGAAAAGTGATGGAATTGTGGTAAGAACTGCAAGGACCACAGAGGTGCTAGCAATGTGATGTCTCCATAGCTGTAAGAATCTGCTGGTAGGGATAAAATCCAAACAGCACAATAGCAGCAATAGGTAAAGGGAGCAGAAGGGATCAGATAAAAGCAGAAAGGGCATAAAGTCAGGAAATTCCCAGCACTGAGACATCATGAACACTTCACAGAAATTAAGCCAGGGAGTTCTATACATATGACTAAAAAAGCAGTAGTTTCATATAGAATTTAACAACAAAAAAATAATCAAGATTAAATTCCATTCAAAACACTTATAGGAAAGTCTCCTGCAAGAAACATAAAGCAAGACATGAGAATACATATAAATGACTGTCATGCATTCTTTCAAAATGATCTAAAACACCCTATGAAACTATTACAATTCAAAAAGGGACCAGAAAGTCTTGCATCAAAAAAATTACAAAACAAATCATAGAATTTAGGGTATGACTAGATTATAAGCATGTTGATGTCTGAGGACTGCACAGAGCTGACCCTGTCCCCTGAATGGGCTACATCATAGTACTCCAGAGAGCAGCCCACACCTAACCTGGACAGCACACTAGAGCTGGCCCTGGTGGTGTGAGCTCTGGAAAGCTGGCCCCATCCCTTGCCTGCTTTGGCACTCAGGTGAGCTAACCCTGCCCCTTACCAAGGCAGGGCTGAACACCTGGCTTTGATGATGTGAGTGTGAGAAAGATGGCCTCAAAGATGTGAGCTCAGGGGAACAAATCAATTCAGCCCCTTGCCACCTGCTATAGGCATAAGAGCTGGCTCTGGTGTCATGAGCACAGGAGGCTGACCAATTCATCTACCACGCAGGCCCAGATTCAGTTACACTGAACTTAATAGGAGAGAAAATGGTAAGTAGCCCTAATCACCTTGACAGGTGACTATTTCATAATAGAAGACCAATTGTGCAGATACTAAAATCAATAATTAATAAATGGGACTCCATTAGACTAAAAAGCTTATTAGGCACAGAACACTGTCAATAGTACAAAAATGACAGCCTACAGAATGGGAAAAGATCTCTACCAGTCCTACATCTGACAAAGGACTGATTTCCAAAATACATAAAGAACTCAAGAAACTAGACATCAAAAAAACAAATAATCCAAGTTTTAAAAAAAATGAGTGCAGATCAAAACAGAGAATTCTTAACATAAGAATCACAAATGGTCAAATTTCCTTAACCATCAGGGAAATGGAAATCAAAATGACACTGAGATTCCATCTTACAGCTGTCAGAATGGCTAAGATCAAAAACAAAAGTGACAGCTCATGCTTAAGAGAATGTGGAGCAAAGGGAATATTCTTCCATTGCTGGTGAGAGTGCAAACTTGTACCGCAACTTTGGGAATCAATATAGCCATTTCTCAAAAAATTGGGAATCAACCTACCTCAAGACCTAACTACCACTCTTGGGCATAGATGTAAAGGACACTCTACCATACCACAAGGACACTTATTCAATTATGTTCATAGCAGCTTTATTTGTAATAGTCAAAAACTGAAAACAACCTAGATGTCCCTCAGCCAAATAATTAATAAAAGAGATGTGGTACATTTACACAATGAAGTATTACTCATCTACTAAAAACAATAACATCATGAAATTTCCAGCAAATGTATGGGACTAGAAAGATCATCCTGAATGGCATAACCCAGACCCGGAAAGATAAGTGGATAGAAACTATAAAATAAAGGATAACTATGTTACAATCCATAAATGTAAAGAAGCTATATAACAAGGAAAGCTCAGGAGAGGAGGGACACATAAATCTCACTGTGGAGGGGAAATAGAATAAAAACACAGGTGGAGGAGGGGAGAGGTTTGTATGACAGGTGGTCATGGAAACAGGAAGGGTCAGATGGGGTAGGAGGGAAAGAGTGATGGGAAATACAACTGAGTCAGTGACAACTCTGGAATGAGCTGGAAATCTAGTGCAATGGAGACTCCCAGGAATCTATGAGGGGGAGCCTAGCTAAGACTTCTAGCTATGGCATCAACCATCTCCTGTAACCAGACAAGATAGGCAGAGGTGGAAGTGAGACCCCAACACAGCCACATAACTTCTGACCTACAATTTCCCTGCTTACAAGATATGATGGGACAAAGGTGGTGAAGAAATTATGGGAGTAGCCAACCAATGATTGGTCCACCTTGAGACCCATACTATGAAAGGGAGCCCACTCCTACCAATGCCAGGAAGGCTAGGACCCAGAGGCTGGATGGCCCAGATACCTAGGATAAAACCAAACATAACTGGCAAATTAGAAATGATTTCTAATGCTATTCTGTTATAGATATACTCATAGCTCATTGCCTAACCCAAATGTCATCAGGGCAGCTTCATCCAACAACTGACAGAAACAGATGCAGACCCCAACCAAACATTAGGCTGAAGTCACGAATCCTGCTGAAGAGGGGGGTGGAAGGATTATGGGAGCCAGAAGGGCCAAGGATACCACTAGAAAACACACCTAGTCAAATGACCTAGGGGGCTCACAGAGACTGAACCGGCAACCAGAGAATTTGCAAAGGACTGACCTGGGCCCTCTGCATGTGTGTTACAATTATACAAAATAATACAAAATTATACAAAATAATCTATTTTATAGTCGGTTTTCTCAGACCACCATTTCAAAAATAAAGATGTGGAGACTTATTATGAATGAAGGCTTGTCTTTATGCTTTTCCCACTAGCTCTTGGAACTTAACTTGTTACACTTTATCTATATTGTGCCTCGGGTCTTATTATGTGTCTTTCCCTCTGAACATCCTACTTTCTTGCCTTCTCTGTGTCTGTCTGGATGACCCCAGGATGGCCCTTTTATTCTTTCTTCCTCCTTATGATCCACCTTACAATCCTTCTCCTACTTATTCCCTCTGCCTGTCAGCCCACCTGTCCCTCTACAGACTAGCTATTGGCCGGTCAGCTTTTTATTAGACCAATCAGGCGCTTTAGGCAGGCAAGGTAAAACAAAAGCAACATCTGTACCTAGTTAAAGTAATGTCCCACAACCCATTTCTCCTTGCTGGAAGCCTTGGTCTTCTTGTGGAAATCCTAACAGAGAGAGAAGGAACTGTCTCTGACTCTGTTTCCTGCTTTTGGGACTCTATTCCTCATACTGGGTCACCTTGCCCAGCCTTAATACAAGGGGAGATACTTAGTCTTATCTCGACTTGATAAGCCACTTTTTGTTCATGTCCATAAAGGCCTGCTCTTTTCTAATCAGAAACAGGAGGAGTGGATTAAGGAGATGTAAGAGAGGTGTGAGACAGAAACTGGGAGTAGAGGAGGAAGGGGAAATTTGGTCAGGATGTAAAATAAATAAATTAAAAATTTTCCTTTTTGTTATTCAAAAAAACTTTCCCATACCACCACTGCCCCCTCCCTTTGCTCCTCCCAAAATCTTCCCCCAGCCTCTCCCATCCCACCCCTACCATTCCCCCTGGAGGGTAAGGAACATCAAGGTGTGTCAGTTTGGTTTGGTATATCCAGTTGAGGTAGGACCAGTTTTCTTCCCAGTATCAAGGCTGAGAAAGGTGTTCCTCTGTAGGAAATAGGATCCCAGAAGTCAGTTCATGCACCAAGAATAAACTCTGGTCCTACTGCAAGAGGCTCCACACACACTGCTCACACCATTCAACTGTCATCTACATCCAGAGGGTCTAGTTCCATTCCATGAAGGTTCTTCAGCTGTCATTTTAGAGTCAATGAGCTCCCAATAGCTTGGGTCAGCTGTCTCTGTAGGTCTCCTCCTCATGATCCTGATCCCTTTGCTCATGTAATCTCTCCTCCCTCTTTTCAGCTGGACCAGGAGCTCAACCGGTTGCTTAGCTATGGATCTCTGTGTCTGCCTCCATCAGTTGTTTGATGGAGGGTCTATAATGACAATTAGGGTGGTCATTCATTTAATTATAGGGCAAGTCCTGTTTAGGCATCCTCTCCTCTATTGCTTGGAGTCCTAACCAAGGTCATCTTTTGGGTTCTTGGGTGTTTCCCTAGCTCCAGATTTCTCTCAAATCCCACAATGGCTCCTTCTATCAAGCTACCCATTTCTTTGTTTTCCCTCTGTTGCTCCCCTCACTCAACCATTCGATTCTCTCGTGTTATCTTCTCATCTCACCTTGTATCCTCCCCTCATATGATCTCAATTTATTCAGATTTTCTCTATTTCCCCTTTCCAGGGAGATCCTTAGATGTCTTTCTCAAGTTCCTCCTGTTACCTAGCTGTACAGAAGTTATGGATTGTAGTCTGGTAACTCTAGCCTAATTATCCTTGACTTTACATCTGAAATTCACTTATGAGTGAGTACATACCATGTCTATCTTTCTGGATCTGAGTTACTACACTCAGGTTGATACTCTCCAGATCCATCATTTTGCCTACAAATTTCAGAATGTCATTACCTTTTACTGCTGAGTAGTATTCCATTGTATTAATGTATCACAATTTTTTAATTCATTCTTCAGTTAAGGGACATCTAGGTTGTTCCCAGGTTCTGGATATTACAAATAATGCTGCTATGAATATAGTTTAGCTAATGCCCTTGGGTTAAGAATGTGCATCCTTTGGATATATGTCCAAAAGTGATATTGCTGGATCATTGGGTAGATTGATTCCCAGTTTTCTGAGGAACTGCCATACTAATTTGCAAAGTGGCTATACAAGTTTTCATTTCTACCAGCAATGTAAGAATTCTCCCCCTGTTCCACATTCCCTCTGTATTTTTATTATTATTATTATTATTATTATTATTATTATTATTATTATTATTATAGAATGAAGTGTTATTTTTTATCCATGTCCCCTTGTTCCAACTCCCTTCCCCCTCCTGACCCCTCCTGATCTTCAGCCTCCCTCATCCCCAGCTCCCAAGCCCCTCCCCAGAAAGGGCAAGAAGCTCAGTATCCCCTCCAGGCAAGTCTGATTTCCTCATCCTAATATCAAGACTGGGTTAGGTGTTCCTCTGGAGGGAATGGGCTCCAAGGTGCCAGTTCATGAACAGAAACACAGTCTGATCTGAAACTCCATATATTGCCCATGTCAGTGGACAGTTGCCTATCCTTGGAGGCCTTAGTTCCTTTTCCAGATGGTTCCCAGGTGGCTGTTGTTGATTCAGCGAGCTTCCCAGAGCTCCAGCCAGCCATCACTGTGAGAATTTTTCTCATAATCCCTATCCCCTTGCTCTGTGTTTCTTATCTTAGCCATCCTGACAGATGTAAGATGGTTTCTCAAATTCATTTTTATTTGTGTTTCTCTGATAGCTAAGGATGTTGAGCAATTCTTTAAGTATCTTTCAGCTATTTGAAATTTTCTGTTGAGAATTCCCTATTTAGCGCTAAAACACATTTTAATTGGATTATTTGGGGGTTTTGGCCCGTAGTTTCCTGAGTTCTCTATATATTTTAGATATCAGTCCTCTGTCAGATGTAGGGTTGGGAAAGATCTTTTCCCATTCTGTAGGCTGTCATTTATTGATAGTGTCCTTTAGCTTACAGAAGTTTCTCAGTTTCAGGGGGTCCCATTTATTTATTGTTGTTTCAGTATCTATGCTACTGGTGTTGTATTTAGGAAGTGATTCCCTGTGCCAATGCTTTCAAAGCTATTTCTCATTTTATTTTGTATCAGGTTCAGTGTAACTGGATTTACATTGATGTCTTTGATCCACTTGGACTTGAATTTTTGCAGGGTGATAGATATGAATCTATTTGCATTCTTCTACATAGCACTAACCAGTTATGCCAGCACCATTTATTGAAGGTCTATCTTTTTTTCCACGGTATATTTTTGGCCTCTTTGTCAAAAATTAGGTGTTCATAGGTGCAGGGATTAGAGTGTTCAGTTTGACTCCATTGATCCACAAATCTGTTTTTATGCCAGTATCAAGTAGTTTTTATTACTGAAGCTCTACAGTAGAGCTTGAAATCAGGGATGGTAATAGCTCTCAAAGTTTTATTATTTAACTGGGGAGAGGGAGTTGGCAATCCTGGGGGTTTTTATTTGCTTTTACATATGAAGTTGAACATTGTTCTTTGAGATCTGTGAAGAATTGTGTTGGTATTTTGATGGAGATTGCATTGAATCTGTAAATTGATTTTGGTAAGATTGTCATTTTTACTATGTTGATCCTACCTATCCAAGAGCATTTCATTTTCAATGACTTAAAGTTCTTGTCATACAGGTCTGTCACTTCTTTGGTTAGACTTACCCCAAGATATTTGATGCTATTTGCAGCTATTGTAAAAAGTGATGCTTTCCTGATTTTTCTTTTAGCTCTTTTATCATTTGTGTATAGGAAGCCTATTGATTTTTTTTTTTTAGTTATTCTTATATCTTGCTACATTGTTGAAATTGTTATGTCAGTAGAAGTTCCCTGGTGGAATTTTGGGGGTTGCTTAAGTATACTATCATATCATCTGCAAATAATGATAGTTTGACTTCTTTCTTTCCAATTTATATCCCTTGATCCCCTTTTGCTCTCTTATTGCTTTGGCTAAAACTTCAAGAACTATATTGAGTAGATATGGGGAGAGAGAACAGCCTTGTCTTGTTCCTAATTTTAGTGGGAATGATTTGAGTTTCTTTCCATTTAGTTTGATGTTAGCTGTTGGCTTGCTGTATATTGTGTTTGTTATGTTTAGGTAATTTCCCTGTATTCCTGATCTCTCCAGAACCTTTATCATGAAATAATGTTGGGTTTTCGTCAAAGGCTTTGTTTGGCATCTAATGAGATGATCATGATTTTTTTTTTCCTTTCAGATTTTTTGTATGATAGATAACATTGATAGTTTTTCATATGATGAACCATCCCTGCATCTGTGAGATGAAGCCTACTTGACCATGGTGAATGATTTTTTATATGTTTTTGAATTTGGTTTGCCAGCATTTTATTGAGTATTTTTGCACCAATGTTCATGAGGGATATTTGCATGTTCATGAGAAATTACAGAATGTCTGTAATTTTTTTTCTTTGTCACATCTGTGTGTAGTCTGGGTATCAGTGTGACTATAGCCTCATAAAAAAAAGTTTGGCAATGTTTCCTCAGATTCTATTGTGAGGAACAATTTGAGGAATATTGGTATTAGTTCTGCTTTGAAATTCTGGTAAAATTCTGCACTGAAGCCATCTGGCCTTGTTTTGTTTTGTTAGCTTTTTTTTTTTTTTTTTTTTTTTTTTTTTTTTTTTTTTTTTTTTTTTTTTTTTTTTTTTTTTTTTTTTTTTTTTTTTTTTTTTTTTTTTTTTTTTTTTTTTTTTTGCTTGGAAAACTTTTAATAACTGCTTCTAATTCCATAGGAGTTATTGGTCTATTTAGGTTATTTTCTGATCTTGATTTAATTTTGTAAGTGGTGTCTGTCCAAAAAACTGTCCATTTCTTTTAGGTTTTCTGACTTTGTGGAGTACAGATTTTTAAAGTATGACCTAATAATTCTCTGGATTTCTTCAGTATCTGTTGTTATGTTCCCCTTTTCATTTCTGATTTTGTTAGTTTAAATATTTTCTCTCTCTGCCTTTTTAGTTAGTTTGG
Organism: Sigmodon hispidus; assembly: GCA_004025045.1. Classification (NCBI taxonomy): domain Eukaryota; kingdom Metazoa; phylum Chordata; class Mammalia; order Rodentia; family Cricetidae; genus Sigmodon; species Sigmodon hispidus. Next base: position 91,896 of record PVIH01001406.1, read on the forward strand.
ATAAGGGTTTGTCAATCTTGTTGACTTTCCTCAAAGAACCAACTCTTTGTTTCATTGATTCTTTATATTGTTCTCTTTGTTTCAATTTTATTGATTTCAGTCCTAAGTTTAATTATTTCCTGCCATCTACTTCTTCTGGATGAGTTTGCTTCAATTTGTTCCAGAGCTTTCAGCTGTACTGTTAAGTCTCTTGTGTGAGATTTCTGGGGTTTTTTTGTTTTGTTTTGTTTTGTTTTGTTTTTTGTTTTTTTTTTTTTTATGTAGGCACCTAGTGCTATGAACTTTTCTCTTAGCGTTGATTTTATTGTGTCCCATAATTTGGGTTTTTTTGTGAAATTTTTTCATTAAATTTTAGAAAGTCTTTAATTTCTTTCTTTACTTTTTTCTTAACCCAGAGGTGGCTTTTTTACTAAAAATGAAGTAAAAGCTTCTAAAAGACAGTAAAAACTGTTGGATTAATTCAACTAATACATTTTGTAAATGAGTTGACTTAAGTGAAATCAAAAGATATGCTACTTTGGAGAAGAGGTTTTCTTTTTATTTTCACAGAAAATGAGAGGCTGTGGATTTATTTCTGTTTAGAGAAAATAAAGTTTGATCAAGGAAGACCCCCTAAAAAGTCTCCAATGGAAATGGATGTCCCAGATGACCCAGCATTTCAAAGTAACTCTGTTGCAGTTTCCTCTGAGTTCTGTATCCAAAACAACTTCGAGGAGACCGGCTGAGATGACCCAGCTGAGATGACCCAGTCTCACTGACAACTCTACTAAAGACTTGTCTAGGGGGCTGGAGAGATGGCTCAGAGGTTAAGAGCACTGACTGTTCTTCCAGAGGACCTGAGTTCAATTCCCAGCAAAACCACATGGTGGCTCACAACCATCTATGATGAGGTCTGGTGCCCTCTTCTGTAAAACTGTATGCATAATAAATAAATAAATCTTTAAAAAAAAAAAAAAAGACTTGTCTATAATCCTAAATTTTTCTTTAGATCCCCATGGGATTATCAGCATGCTCATTCATCAATAAGGAGCCTAGAGAACTATGCCTATGCTTCCAAAAATGGATTATAGATGTTTATGTTTGTTTACAGTGTTGGTTATAAGTTGATATAGATACTGAGGGGAAAAGGATATTAGATTTTGGGTTCTTCTTGTTTTAAAAAGAAAAACAGGGGAAAATGTAGTGGGATTATATTGTTGTATTGTGAGCCACCATGTGGTTGCAGGGAATTGAACTCAGGACCTCCAGAAGAACAATTAGTGCTCCTAACCTCTGAGCCATCTCTTCGGCCCCCTATATTGTTGTATTGTAAATAATTATCTCTCCTACTGATTTAATAAAATGCTGATTGGCCAGAAGGCAAACAGGAAGTATGGGCAGGGCTATCAGGCTAAGAAAACTCTGAGAACAGGAAGAACAGAGCAGAGATGCCAAAGAGAAGCCAGAAAGAGCTGGATGAGTTGCCAGCAGAAGCAGAGAAAAGAAACTGAGATGCTGTTCTAAGAAAAGGTACCAAGCCTCATGGCTAAACAAGATGGATTAGTTTAAGAGTAGAGAGTTAACAAGTTATATGCCTAGGGGCCCTATATATATGCCTGGGGTTAATCACTGTAAAATTAATGTAAGTGTCTTTGCTTCTGCAGGTCTGTGGGTCCTTGGGTCAGAACCTCAGGGCTAGGCTAGAAAGGCCAGGCCAGAAACATACTACTACAGTCAGGCTTGCACAAAGGGGTTCTGTTTGCTTACCTACAGAAGGAGCTATGATGGGTTTGGGGGACAAGGTTTGTGCCCTCTTGTCCAGACCTAGGGGCTGTTCTAGCTGGCCAGGCTGGCTTGCTAGGTGAAGGGCAACACACCTATTTAAATTTAATTTCTTAAAGGGATATATATAGGAATATATTTCTTAAAAAGGAAAGTGACTTACAATGTCTCAAAAAAATGTCAAGAATCCACATCAATTAGGAAACCACAAATAATAACAATTTTGAAACTTTATTTTATCCCAGTCAGAATGGCTAGGATTAATAGAACAGGTAGGGACCTCTAGCTTGCATGCCTGGGCCCCATATCCAGGTCAAATGGCATCATCAGGCAAGGACTTAGGAAACTTCAACACCCCCCCCCTCCCAAAACAGAGTCAAGGATCAAACAGACCCCTTGCTCAGAACAAACAGAAGACACATAAGCCCTCCAGCCATAACTGACTAGGAGATGACCAATTGTGAATCACTGAAGCCATGGGCAGACACCAGTGCAAGAATACATGTAACAATACAAAAAACAACAAGGCAACACCAGGAGAAACTGGTGGTTCTACAACTACAAGACCTGAACAAAGCAATGAAAAAGAAACAGAAGGAAATATTGCAAAAACACCTTTATGAAGATTATTAAACCTTCAAAGAGGATATAAAAATCTCCTTAAAGAAATAAAAGAAAGAACATTGGCATATTTTCCTGTTCAATACTAACATTCATTAGCTTTATTTTAGTGCTCTCTCTCCCTCCCTCCTTCCCTCCCTCCCTTCCTCTTTAAAACAGTGCCCCTGTGTGTACTAGACTGACCTTGAGCTTACAGAAATCCTTCTTCTGCTGCCTCCCAAGTGCTGAGGTTACAGACATGGAGCTCATGGTTGGCTCAGGCTCCTTTATTTTAAAAAGTTCCTGGACAGAAAGGATCAACATAGTAAAAATGGCAATTCTACCAAAAGCAATCTACAGATTCAATTCACTGCCCATCAAAATCCCAACCCAATATTTTTTGGACCTTGAAAGAACAATACTCAATTTCATTTGGAATAACAGGAAACCCAGGATTGCCAAAACAATTTTACTCAACAAAAGAACCTCAGGAGGCATCACCATCCCTGACTTCAAGTTATACAATAGAGCTACAGTAATAAAAACAGCCTGGTACTGGCATAAAAACAGACTTGTGGATCAATGGAATAGAATTGAGGATCCAGCCAGAAACATCCTGGACTGACCCTTCAAACCCCAGTCCATCTATAGGAACACCTGACTCACTATTGAGGGAGGGGGACAAAACTGGATTTGGCCAGGAGTGAAGACTGATCCAAGCATTATTGGGTCAGTGGGACCACAGGACTGTCTGCTCCCTGCCCAGGGAGGGGATGGGGAGTTGCAGAGAAGAAAAATGACCAGATGTGTTGGGAGGGGGAAGAGACCTTGAATAAGGATATACAGGGATGGAAAAAAAATTCAGTGGGAAAGCTGAACACAAAGTAAATATATGTGTAGCAATCTTATTTGCATTTCCACCCTTGATAAGCCATGCTTATGATTCTTATCCTCTGTATAGTTATTGTTAACTCTTCCGCATTTAAAAAAAATAAATAAATAAGAATTGAGGATCCAGACATTAACCCAAAAACCTATGAATACCTTATCTTCGACAAAGAGGCCCAAAATATTCAATGGAAAAAAGATAGTATATTTAACAAATGGTGTTGGCATAGCTGGATGGAAGTGTGTAGAAAAATGCAAATAGATCCGAGACTGACACCCTGCACAAAACTCAAATCCAAGTGGATCAAAGACCTCAACTTAAACCCAGCCACTTTGTACTTGATAGAAAAGAAAGTGGGAAATACACTTCTACGAATTGGCACAGGCGACCACTTCCTAAATATAACACCAGTGGCATAGACAATAAAATCGACAATCAATAAGTGTGATCTCCTGAAGCTGAGAAGCTTCTGCAAAGCCAAGGACACTGTCAATAGGACAAAACAACAGCCTACAGAATGGGAAAAGATTTTCACCAACCCTACAAGTGATAGAGGATTGATCTCTAATTTATATAAAGAACTCAAGAATCTAGAGCCCAAAACCTTGAATAACCCAATCAAAAAATGGGCTTCAGATCTAAAAAGGGAATTCTCAGCAGAAGAATTATGAATGGCTGAAAGGCACCTGAAAAAGTGCTCATCATCTTTAGCCATCAGAGAAATGCAAATCAAAACAACTTTGAGATACCACCTGACACCTGTTAAACTGGCTAAGATAAAAGACACAGATGATAGCCTATGCTGGAAAGGATGCGGAGCAAGGGGAACACTCCTCCATTGTTGGTGGGAGTGTAAGCTTGTTCAGCCACTTTGGAATGCAGTATGGTGGTTTCTTAGAAAATTGAGAATCAATCTTCCCAAGGACCGAGTAATACCACTTCTGGCTGTATACCCTAAAGATGCACAGTCGCACCCCAATAGCATTAGCTCAACTATGTTCATAGCAGCGTTATATGTAATAGCAAGAACCTGGAAACAACCTAGATGTCCCTCAACTGAAGAGTGGATTAACAAACTGTGGTACATCTACACAATGGAGTACTACTCAGCTGTAAGAAAAAATGATATCCTAAAATTTGCAGGCAAATGGATGGATTTGGAGAATATCCTCCTGAGAGAGATATCACAAACCCAGAAAGATAAGCAGGGGATGTACTCACTCATTAGTGGACTTTATACAAAATGCTAAGAATGTCCATGCTTCAAATGATAACCATTGTACAGCTTGGGATCTGAAACACCTTGGACCTGCACCTTGGAGCCCATTTCCTCCAGAGAAACACCTGACCCAGTCTTGATGTTGGGATGAGGAAAGTGGATCTGCCTGGAGTGGATGCTGAACTGAGCCACCTTGGTCCTTTGGGACCTTGGGACGTCCTGCCCTTGCTGAGGAGGAGATAAAGTGATGGGGAGAAGAGTGAGTGACAGGGAGGTGTGGGAGGGGGAAGGGAGTCTGAGCAAGGGAATACATGGAAAAAAAATATGACTTTATTCAAAAAAATAATAAATAAAAAAACAAAATGAGACTTTTTATAAGAAAACAGTAACTATAGAAACTGAATCTGTCCAGGAAGGGTACCCTCAATGGTGAGCACCAGCCTCAATGCAGAATCATTGCAGTACCTTCAAGACTACCTGCAGGCAGCCAGTGTGACCCTGCTGTGAACTGCTTCTTCCTGAGTCAATGAGCACAAGATGGTTTCTTAGGAACCATGTGGACTCCTGAACATAGTTATGAAACTTTACAGATTTTCAACCCCTTGAATTTGTCACAAACCCCATCTTACAGAGGACAGTAAAAACTGCTATATGCAAATGAGGTTTGTTGATCATCAAGAAATCTGGTAACTTGTCTGGTTTGTGGCTTCATAAGACAAGTATTTACAATCCCATGTATGGTCATGATTTATATTGAGCATTTGCCCGGTTTGGATTATTTTAAATTTTTGGCAGGCCTTGACTGTGGAGACTTAATTCTGTTTCTAAGTCTTTTTATTTTGAAGCTTGTATTTTCCTCATCCTATGTACTGTTGTTGTCTGTTTCTTAAAGCTTTTATTGGAAATGTGAAAGAGCAAAGAATCATTTGTCGACTTGCCAAAAAAAAAAAAATAGAAAAGAAAAAAGAAAGTGGGCAAAGGACAACAAATTAAAGTAAGAGCCTCCATGAAGAAATTCAAACAAAGAGAACAAAACACAAGATGAAAGATAAACACACACACACACACTTATATGTATTCACATACATGTGGTGATATGATGTATATTTAGCAAAATTGTCCTGTAATATCAGAGAATAGAATCACCCACAGTCAAGTCATGAAGGTCAGAAAGTGGTGATCAAGACCTTTATCCCATCCCTCAGAATGACAAAGTGGTAACTCATGCCTTTAATGCAATTTTGTATAATGCTGTGGGATTATGCTCTTGTACATTGTAAATACTTGTCTCTCCTACTGGTTTAATAAAATACTGATGGCTAAAAGGCAGACAGGAAGTATGGGTGGGACTACCAGACTAAGAGAACTCTAGGAAGAGAAAGGGCAGAGAGAAATGCCAGACAGAGATAGAGGGAAAAAAATGAGAATGCTGCTCTGAGAAAAAGTACTAAGCCACACTGCTAATCATGGGTTAGTTTAAGAGTAAGAGCTAGCAAGGAATATGCCTGAGCCACAGGCCAAATACCACGTAATTAATATAAGACTTTGTGTGGTTATTTGGGACTGATAGTCAGGATCCCAGGGCTAGGCTGAGTCAGAAACTCTTACTACACACACATATGCTCTAATAGTGGTTAGAGAAGAAGGGGGAAAAATAAATAAGAAAATTACCCCAAAATAAATGACTAAATATATCCTTGTAAAGTTATTGCATATTTTTTATGGAAAGAAAGTAGTGATTTATTTGAGAACTCTGTAGTCCTAAATTTCTCAGTTCTGTCAATAAAGGTCTGAAAACAGTGATGTCTCTGAAGCAATGATCTAGTCTAGAATCTACTTTGTGTTTCTAAACTTTCATTTTCTCACCAAAGAAAGAAAATTTCTAAAGAACTGGTTAGCTCTAGGTCTGAAGGGGAAAGTCTGAGATGAGTGAATCAGAACATTCTTCATATCAGACAGTCAAAAGTATTAGAAACTAACAAAACTGGGTCAAAAATAGTTCAGAGATACCACAGAGATTGCCAAACAGGTAAGTCTGTGTACTGTTCTGTCAGAGGACCTGAATTCAGTTCTCAGTATCTTGTTGGGTGGTTCACAACTGCCTACAACTCCAGGTCCAGGGGATCTAGCACCTTCGTCTGAACTCTGCAGGCACTGCACTCCTGTATGCAAATCCCCTACAGAGTCATCATCTGCAGTCAGGAAGCAGAAGAGAATGAATGTTGTTGCTGAGTTGGCTGCCTCAATTTCCTCTTTTTATTTAGCCTAAGACTCTAGTCTATGAAGTTATAGCATTTACGGTGAGCCTATCCTTCTCAACCTCTCTTGAATCCCTCACAGGTACACCTAGGTGTATGTCCCCTAGTTGATTGAATAAGGATATACAGGGATGGGAAAAAAAATTCAGAGGGAAAGCTGAACACAAAGTAAATATATGTGTAGCAATCTTATTTGCATTATCACCGTTGATAAGCCTTGCTTATGATTGTTATCCTCTTCATAGTTATTGTTAATTTTTCATCATTTTAAATTTATGAAACTGTTTTTTTGTTAAATACAAAATAAAGAAGGAAAAAAAAGAAAAAAAACAACAACAACAAAAAAAAAAAAAAAGCAAATCCAATCTCAATAATTAACAGATAAAGAACATTTGACCTGTAGACTCACTGGAATATCATTCAGCCATAAAGAAAACTGAAATTGTATTACTTTCAGATTTAATAGACAGAACTAGGTGCTGTTATGTTAAGCAAACTAAGCCAATTTCAAAAGGACAATATCACATTTTATTCATATATGGAATGTATGTTTTTTAAGAACATGAATATAAAAATGAGAATGGTACTGTTCACATTCTGAAATGGGTATCTGAAATAGGTCATCCCAAATAATCTAGAAACTCCCTCACATACAGGCCTAGAGCCTAATCTGGGTAATTCTAGACCCTGTCAAATTGATGGTCAATATTAATCATCCTATACATGCTCCTTGGTTTAGGATGATTAGTGAGGAGCCCTCAAATAATTCTCCAATAGCTACAACCCTAAAATCAATGTTTCCATGGAGAATATTTTTCATACTTTCAAGACCAATATAAATGACAGAATCCTAGGATATATATATATATATATATGTATATATATATATATATATAGAGAGAGAGAGAGAGAGAGAGAGCATCTGAAAATTTGTTATATGTGCAAATTTTCAGATTCATTCCAAACCTACTAAACTACTAAGCAAGACCCAATAACCCTTTTCAAGCACTGAATAATTATGACTACATTTGTACTCTCACTTTGTAGACATCACACAAATGCTTTTAATTATTATTTTTGCAATTAGGTTCAAGATAATCTGGGAAGTGTCGTTTTTAGCTTTCTAACATGCCTAGAAAGATGTAACAGATGTTAAGACAATCATTTCCTCTGGGTTCTTCTACATTTTTTTCTTATCTTTCCTTCAAAAAATGTGCCTTCTACCACTGTAATTTGACTATAATTAGAATAAAATATAAAGAAAAATGTTCATCTTAAGGTAAACTATAAAGAAAAATAATTAATTTTAATTATTAAAATGTTGCAGAAGTGATCCAGCAAAGGACACCAGTGATAGATTTCATAGTAATGTAACCCAATCTGAGAAAAACATAACATATGGGATAACATTTTAATATTCAAACTCCCATCTGTAATAAGCAACAGAAATCACAATCATGACCAGAATAAATAGGCAATGAACAGAGAACCCACTTTACAGAGGAAGCCTGCAGTGCTTCCCATTATATAAAGAGGTTTTTAGATCACTGAACACAGGAATCAGTGGTATGTCTTCTTACACCTGTGAGATTGGCAAAGTTTAAAAAATGGAGAGAGAGATATGTTAGTGAGGAGGAATATTTGTACACTACGACTGATGTAGAAAATCCAAAAACATTACTTAACATAATGCTAAGTGTGTAAAGGACTCATCAATATGGCCCAAGTATATATAACTCAAAAGTATTGCCTCCCATGTGCACAGGAGCATGTGTGCAAAAACACTTTATGGTATTGTTTTTGGTGATGGAAAATGGGTAAAATAGGAGTCCACCTTTGAAGAAGTTAGCAGATGATTTATTTGTTGTGAAGGCTTTTCAATAGTTAGGAATATAGCTTAAAGATATCCTACACAGTAAGAAGATAAAGATGATTGGAAATAAAATATAATCCTGTTTATGAGTATTAAAACTGTATGCAGTAAAGAAACATATGCAAAGTGGGAATATGTAAAACACAAGTAATCTCAGTTATACATGAGTCAGAGGGATAGAACACTGAGCTATGCAATTCCAGGACATAGTGATATCTGTCTCAAATAATAAAATAATGCCCTGATAAACTGATACTAGAAACATATTAGATACTAGAAAAGAATATTGGTGAATAATGCATCTGATAAAGAACAAGATATACAAACAACTGTAATATGTTTCTGGCCTGTCTGGCCCATGGTCCAGGCCCACAGTCCCACAGTCCCACAGAATCACGTAGACACTTATATTAATTACACTCTTCTTGCTAATTGACCTGGGGCCCAGGCATATAACTTGCTAACTCTTATCTTGTTTAGCCATACAGCTTGGTACCTTTTCTTAGAGCAGCATTTCAACTGTCTTCCTCTATGTTTCTGGTGATATCTCTCTGGTGTCTCTCTGGCATCTCTGCTTGCTCTTCCTGTTTCCTTAGTTTTCTTAGTCTGGTAGCCCTATCCACACTTTCTGTCTGCCTGTGGCCAATCAGCTTTTTATAAAACCAGTAGATGAGACAAATATTAACAACATACCAGAACATATTCCCACAGCAAACAATCTTCAAATAAACCATGAATACAAAGTGTTCAGACAAAATGAATGGGTATTTGTACATCCAGTGAGATATTCTATTCAGTGCTAAGAAAAAATGAGCTGCAGGACTTATTTATTCATTACTATGTACAATATTAAGGGCTCACATGTACATTACTAACTGAAAGAAGCCAACTTGAAAAGACAAGAAAGCACAACTCTAACTATGTGACATCCTGAAAAGAGCAAATATATGGACATAGAAAAATGATCAGAAGTGTACCTGTGAACCAACAATGCTCAAAATACAAAAGAATGTTTAAGAACATACTAGTTGACATGGCAATATAGATGGGGGAAGTATCAGAAGATCTCATCTCTAGATAAAAAGCTAAAGTCAATTTATTACTGCTGAGAGATAATCAGTCTTTTCCAGGGACAAGATCCTTAATTTGTTTGGCAATACCAAGTGGTCAGCCCTAAAAACACATATACTCTAAATGGATTCGTCAGGTTTCATTTATATATTTATAAGTATGTATGTGAATAACAATAATAATTAAAAAGAAAGCAATAGAGACAATACATGAAAGTAGAAGGAAGGCTTGGAGACAGGAAGGGGAGCAGTTAGAGCAGACCAAAATATGATAAGAGGGAACTGGAGATGACCAAAGTCCATTATATACATGAATGAAATGTCATTATGAAACCCACTATATCATACAATGATAATTAAAAAATTTTAAGAAAGACTGGGGCTTGAGAGATGGCTCAGAGGTTAAGAGTACTGACTGTTCTTCCACAGGTCTTGAGTTCAATTCCCAGGAACAACATAGTGGCCTACAACCATCTATGATGACATCTAGTACCCTCTTCTGTATACTGTATGCACAATAAATAAATAAATCTTTTAAAAAAGCTTAAGAAAAACGTAAATAAAACTTTTACCTCCTAGACTAGCTCATCAGTGTGTGGGTATGGGTGTGGGTGTATCTCATGCCCTTGTTCTTTTCCCATTCCTGAAATCAACTCTCTTTACCACAAACATTCCTTTGGTTTAGGGATGTTGTCTGCCTTCAGAACATGTACTTTATAGTGTTGAGGGCTGGAGAGATGGCTCAGCAATTAAAGGCTAGGCTTACAACCAAAAATATCAATAGTGTTGAGTATGAACACAGAGAACTCCAGTGTCCCCAGTAGTATTTAAAAATATAAAATAAAGACAGAGATTCAGATTGAGCACCTCAATTTCTGCCCATGGGGAGCTGCACAGGAGAGAAACACTGGGCACTTGGGTCCCTCTCAACAATTTTAAGCTTCTATGGCAAAAGGTGAGTTCTATTTGATTGTCCCACCTATACACACTTTTCCTGTTCCCCAGACAGGCAGATCCCACATGTAAAACAGCATACACAGCTTGTCCACAGTTTATAAACCCTGGATCAGCTAATGTTCACCTTCCCGAGAGATTATTATATTTGCTCATTTTACAAAGAGAAAAAGAAAGGGTCAAAGATCCCTAAGGAGAGCAAGCAAAGCCTTATTTAAGCTTTCAAGTGAATCAGCTGCCATCTCTTGTTTTTGTAAAGACTCAAGACAGAAGAGTATGGAAACTTGAAAATAAAGAGCAGACTGTCTTGATTGGAGGCTGCTAATGTGAGCTAACTAGAAGAGGACATACCACATGACTGGTTTAAGGTGCACATTTGGCTTTTGCTGATTAGCCTATGTGAAAACAAAGGTAAAATTGAGGGGTGATAACAGTCACTGATGAAACCCTGACCATTGTGAACCAGTTTCCAAGTAGGTTGTTGTTTGGATTTCTGTGCTGGTTCCGTGGAAAATGGAGACAAGGGATCTATTTCAGATCAATGAGAATTGCAGAGCAAAGAGAAGGATGGACATTACCACCAAATGCACAGCAGCCTTAGAATGGGAGCCACAATTCAGAGCTAAGGCTTTCACTTGAAAATAAGAAGAAAAGTGGGTGTAATAAGCCAAAGCATTATTGAGGGGCTCCATCCTCAATTTTTTTCAGTGATATAACTAAACATTTATTAAAGGAAATTAGTACACAGTACATATCAGGTTACACAGTCCAGTAAACTCAGTACCATCTTAGACCTGTGTTCTAATACAGATGCTTCAATTAGAAATTACAATTACAAAAAAATTACCTAGACAAATGCAACAATATCCTGAAGGCATCACTTTAATATTTTACCAATATTGTGAATTAATTTTAAGGGAGAAACCCCCTTCCTAAATATTTTATGCAGTAAAACCAACAGTAATTAAGTCTTAGGATGAAAAGGAACAGCTTCCAAAGTACTTATTGTGGCTGCTTTGGGACTGTGGCCTTTCTGAATAAATGCTACCTACCCAGTCATAGACGACAAATATTTTAAAATAGCATATTTTTAACAATATTCAAGAAAATAAGCTTCATAAAGGTAATTTTTTTCTGTGTACCACCATGTTCAAAATGATAAGGGGCCCAATAACTGTTGGCTGAGTAAATTCCACATAAATTTTCCTCAAGTACTTAAGTTACAAGTATTATTAAAAACATATGTATATAAGGATATACAAGGATAGAAAATGTAACTTCTTTATTCATAATAATAAAAAAAGAAAATGCCAAAAAAATAAAAAATAAGAGTCTCAAATAAAAAAAAACATATGTATATATGCATATTTATACACATATATATACAATTTAGCTACAGTCATATTAATTCAAGCATTAAAAACAGGCTAGAAATGGCATGGGACTATTTTAGGGAGGTCAAGGCTTAAGGCAAGGTTAGAACTCTGGAATTCAGCTGCTGGAAATCCTCTTAATTCAAGAAATCTGTAGTATTCCAGAAGCCACATTCTTGACTTCTCAGCAAAGCAGGCAGGGCAAGAGGTACACGAAGATGAACAACACCAGGTCGACAAGGAGGAAGAGGCGGAGATCCAGCCAGTAGCAGTGTTTCAGAGGCCGATTCGTCCAGGACTGAAGCCTCTCATCTCGGTTGTGCTTTCTCCTTCCAGCTCCACAGGAGCCACACCGCTCCTGGACAGCATCGGTTGCCAGTCCGGCTCAACTCTATCTCCCTCTCGCTGCACCTCTATCCTCATTCTAAACAACAAAACATGGGCCCCTGAACATTTAAACAAATGCAATATAAGTTGCATGCTAATTACATGAGCTCTTCTCCCTTACCTTGTGCCCCATTGGTAGGAGCTGATCACAGGGCTCTGAGGGTACATTCAGGGCTCTCCCTGGTACTCGGGGCTGTCAATCTCTTCCAATAAAGCATAGGGCTCGCTCTCTCTCTTTCTCTCTCTCTCTCTCTCTCTCTCTCTCTCTCTCTCTCTCTCTCTCTCTCTCTCTCTCTCTCTCTCTCTCTCCTCAGCTGCCAATCCTGTCTATCAACCACCCCCAGGATTCCTCCAGTACATGTGACCGCTTCTCAAGGCAGCTAGAGAATCATCTACACTGCCTTTTACTTCCCTTCCCGGGGATTTGTAGTAGGCCAGCTCCAATATGAATTTGACACTGACCAAGTTTTACTGCTTTGGGTTAATGATACAACCAGACAAAGCATGTAAGTACATACACCAGTAAATGATTAGAAACAGCTCTATAATTTTCCAATCAAAAAAAGAGACATACCATACTTTAGCTTCTAAAGATGTGTAGCTATTATGTCATTCTAAATATTAAATTTTTCTTTTTATTTAATTTTAAATGGCTAAAGGAGATTGAACTCTATGTTTTCAAGACCCACAACCCCAATATAATCAAAACAAGTGCTCAATTGGTAAGAAAATCAATAGCTTATTTATTATATTTTATTTATTGGGGGAGGGACACATTCATGTGCTAAGGTAGAGAACAATTTATAAGAATTGATTCTCTAACTTTATTCTTGTGGACTCCAGGGATCAAACTCTGGGTATCAACCTGGGTAGCAAGCACATTTACCCAGTGAGCTGACTGAACAGCCGTGATGAATGATTTTCAAACTTTAGCCAGAATCAGAATGAAGTTCATGAGGACAAAGAGCTGGGATATATTCCACTGCTGTTCATTTACTAGACCAAAAGACTGAAGATTAAGAACTTGTATTACTATATAGCCCATGCTGCCAGGTTCCTGTCTCAGCTTCCCAGATGCTGGAGAGGTTGCATCTCAACCAAGCTTATGGGTGATGTTAGTGCTGCTAAGCAGGGCCCATACTTGGACAAGCAGGCTTTAGATAAAGAATCTCTTACAAGGGATCCAAATCATTTTAGACTTGTCAGTTTCACCTGGAAACCCTCCAGCCTACTAATTTAAGAAGTGTAAGCATCCTTTCCAAGTAGGGCCTGAAAAAAATGGTCCCTGTAAAGAACAATGAAAACAAGAAAGGCTGGTCTGCCATCAGTAAAGTAATGAATGATTCTAGAATATATCATCAGCGGCCACAAGTGCATCCATGGAGTGGGCTCAAGAGGTGTCCTCCCTAGACATTCAGTAAGATTTATAAAGTTGTCATAAGAGATATAGGGATTTAAGAAACACACATTGATAGGGGTCTCAGAAAAACCACCTAGGCCAAAAGAATAAGGACTTTTACATATTACATCCATGTCCCATTGTCCAAAATATATAATGGGATAAATATTCACCAGAAAATTTCTATTTAATGACTTTAATTATTTTCAGATTTATTTACTCTGTGTATGAGCATTTTTCCTGAATTTATGAGTACCGTGTACATGCCTGGTGTCCTCAAAAGTCAGAAAAAAGCATAGGATACCCTGGAACTGGAGTTTATGATGGTTGTGAACCTTTATGTAAGTGCTTAGAATCAAACCAAGGTCCACTGAATCAGCAAGTGCTCTTAACCATTGAGCTGTCTCTCCAGCCCTTTAAGTACTTTTATAAGTAGTTTCAGGTTTCAGGAAAACTGAACAGAAAGTAGTTCCTTATACTCCCTTCCTCAAGTTTATTTTATTAAAATTTTAGTGCAGTACAACATAAAATGTATATACCAGGCAGGCATGGTGGCTCACACCCTGGAGATAGAGGCAGGCAGATCTCTGTGAGTTCGAGACTAGCCTGATCTACAAAGCAAGTTCCAGGACAACTAGGGCTGTTAAACAGAGAAACTCTGTCTTGATAAAACAAATATATGTGTGACTTTATATATATGAAGCAAATTGTTACTTTACCATGTAGTTTATATGAAAGAGAAACAGTTGCAACATGGGAATTGAGGGGTAAGCAAGCCAAAATCTGAATTGTAAATACAAGTTATAACCCCCTGTGAATGTATGTCAATCTTTGGAGATCTAGAGCCTTACTTTCACTCATGACACCTAGAAAGGATAGTTAGGGGTGGAGGTCATGTCACCTCCCTCACTCTCATGAGCCAATAGATAAAGAAAAGATAAACTCTGAATTAATTAAATGAACAGACTTTCCCTCTCAGAGAGATGGTGAAGATGCAGACTGGCTACCCCTTTAGCCCTGGATGAAGCAGGATAAGGAAAAAATCTTAGCCCTAGAGAATCCTTGAGCACAAGTAGCATTCATGTGTGTTTCAACTTGAAATCTATGCTCTCTGACTTGCAAAATCCCATGCCAAACATCTTTGCCAAAGAAGCCATAGAGTATTTTTCATAGTGAAATGTATGTATGTATGCTAACTGCTCCAAAGAGAAGCACAGGTTTGTGTGACAATGTGATCTGGAGGCACCTGACCTTGGTTTCTGAAGATCAGGAGTAGCCTCCCTCAGAAGCAGAATTTAGAGATCTTAAGGATTGTGAAGCAGAGCTGGTAGATGGCTTCCAAACCTGCTGCTCTGCCGGGAGAATCTGGTACCTAGTTATACCAGATAATAGAGCCTGAAGAAATGTCTACATGTACCCTCTGTGACCAGTGAAGAACAACACAGTCTCCACCAGCTAATGTTTCCACTCAGAAATGTTCTTCTGTGAACAGTAGAAAGAATCAAGGATAATGCTGAATCTACAGTGGAAAGGACAAATTGACAACTAATAGCAAAGAAGTTGTACAGTGATATCAGGTGGATCAGGGCAATGGTCATTCATCCTCATGCCTTAAGCCAGTACATCCTTTACTTATGGCCTCAGCTATGGTTCTAGCTGTATCTGATCACAAATCTGGTTTCTTAACTTTCTCTGCAGTTCTGTGAAGTACCCTGTATCTTTCAAAAACAAAAATCTCAACCTGCTGATTTCACCAGGGTCAGATTTCATGTTTTGAAATCAAGAGACATCACTTTTTTTAGTAAGAAAATATCCATATGGGAGACTGAGAGAAGCAGAAGGGAGTGGGCAAGGCATTCCTGGCTGTGCCCCGATTTCTCACACCACACATCTGGTTACAATTTCCTTCACTCTCCCCTTGCTTCTCCACAGTCGTCAGGTTGTATTTGTACTTTTTAATCTTTTTATTCTTTCTTTGTTGTTTTAATAGGAGCAAAAATAAGCCTACACTTCAGATTCTGCAGTTAATTATCTTGCAAGAGCTACATATAAAGAAATAAAACCAAATATTAACCCTTTAATGTCCACAGGCAAAAGGAACAACTCAAATTCTGTGGGGAAATGTCTTAAAAATAATTTGATACATCCCAAAATCTCTCATCGTCCCAGTAAGCAAAGAGCATCCTTATTACACATTTAATACATAGGACGGACACATTATATACTTAAACCATCACAGGTATACCAGAGGTCAATCTTTTATGTGATATACAAATGCACATATGTGGAAACAGACACACATACACACACACACACACACACACACACATATTTTGTCAGTGGAGGTTACATAAGGACTAACCTGTTGCCCATTTCATAAAATTTATTTTATTATTTCATAGTTTTAAATGACTATAGTTTTAATATATGATTTACTTCAGCTTTCATGACAGTTAAGTAGCCATATCTTTATTTTACACTCTGTCTTTGCTTGGAACCATGATGCATATTTGAACATTATTAGTGTGGGAAGTCATTGACATGGTATGCTAATAGTCATTAGACACCCTGAACTCACCATTGGTTGACAGTGTGTGATTTGAAAGTAGAAATAATATATCAAACTTTGACTTTTACTCTTTACCTAACTGAATATGGAGTCAAACTCTTTCAATAACTGAGTAATGCAATGAGTCACCAGCTCCCTGTCAGCCACAGGATCAATCAAAACTGATGCTCAGGGGTATCTCAAAGGTTTGGAGATGTTGTATTTTGTGGGTTTAGATATCATGTTAACAAAATTTCTGATGGAATGCCCCATGTGCCAGGATCCAGCAATACCACTCTTAGGCATATACTCTAAAAATGCACATTCGCACCCTAAAAGCATTAGCTCAACTATGTTCATAGTAGCATTATTCATAATAGCAAGAACCTGGAAACAACCTAGATGCCCCTCAACTGAGGAATGGATTAACAAGCTGTGATACATCTACACAATTACTACTCAGCAGTAAGAAAAAATGATATTCTAAAATTTGCAGGCAAATGAATGGATATGGAGAATATCCTTCTGAGCAAGATACCACAATCCCAGAAAGAGAAGCAGGAGAACTTTAGTCATTAGTGGACTTAAAAAAAAAAGTAAAAAGAGAGATGGGTTAGGGTTAGAGATGGGTCATTGTACACAAGAACTCAAGGCAGAACATAGCTAAATGACACAATGCCTCACTTCTACATTGATGGCCTCTGGCAGGGGTGTGGGTGAGGAAAGACTTATTTTCTTTAAGGGTCTGGTCACAGGACATTTAATTATGCTCCAGTAAATAAATGAGCAGGGTGAATGGGCAATTTTGTAAATGGGGAGATCATAAGAGTGGGCACGAATCTGAGGTCTGATAACTGAGTTTGATGGGGTGCATGATGTAAAATCATCAAATAATAAAGGTATATATATATATATATATATATAAAGACCAAGTTGCTTACTAGCTCTAATGTACCATAAATTTAACAATTTAAATGTATGCAGACTAGAAGTAAATGGGCAAAAATTATTATTCATCAAATTAGAATTTTAGGAATAGACTTAGAACAAGATTGCCTATGAATTTTATAAAATCACCAATGAAAATTAGGTCCAAAAAATGACAGAAAGGCAAATACCATTGTTTTAAAAAGTGTTAACATGCAGCTTAGATGTCTGAAAAACACTTTACATTTACAAAAAATGTAGCTTTATATGTATATTTATTTACTAAATATAAGTTGAAAGACATATCAAATGTACTATGTAATTAAATAAAATGCATTCAATATTGCAATAATTTTATTGTTGATCATATAAAATTGTCTAAATCTAAAAGTTTTGGCTCATGTTATGTGAAATAAAGATAACTCTTTGGCCAAGTGATTTATTACTTTATCTCAATAAAATTTGTACAAATCATAAAAAAAGAACAAAAAGACAACTCCACTGGGTTTCTCTTAGAGCTAAGGTAAGCACTGTACCACCAAGCTAAATTTCCAAACCTAGATCCCTCTTTTTGGAGACAGGGTATCACACCAGCTATAATTATTGTTGAGATAAAACTCAAAGTAATTAACCAACATGAAGGTAGAAAGATGCTAGTGTCAGTCATAACAGATAAGTAAAGACCCTCACAATTGATAATATCAGACATGTCAAAGTACAGAAAGTAAATCAGTGAGACAGAAACCATCAGCGTCCATGAAATCTACCTTTGTGAAGAAGACTTGGACTCTAGATAACAAGGAAGTGCTTTGGCATTGAAGAAACAATGGTAGTGAAGCCTATACTACTTGGTTTACTAACAATCCCAGCCAGATAAGAAGTCCTTCTGAGTCACTAAAAGTAAGCCAATAATTCTGTATACACACAGAAAAAAAAATATAGCTGCTGTGGGATTATGCTCTTGTACACTGTAAATATTTGTTACTTGTATTAGTTTAATAAAATGCTGATTGGCCAGTTAGGAAGTATAGGTGGGGTTACTAGACAAGGAGAATTCTAGGAAGAGGAAGAACAGAGAGACTCCGGCAAGATGCAGAGGAAGTAAGATGAGAAAACTGTACTGAAGAAAAGGTACCAAGCCACATGGCTCGGCTAAACATACATAAGAATTATTGGTTAACTTAAAGTATAAGAGTTAAATAGTAATATGCCTGAGCCATAGGCCAAACAGCTTTTAATTAATATAAGCCTCTGTATGTTTATTTGAGACTGAATGGCTGCAGGACCAGCCAGGTGGGACACAGAAACTTTGGACTACATACAACTTACAGATGATTCGAATGTGTCAGATGCATCAACCTTATAACATGAAGGCTAGTGACAAGGTAACAGTCTGACTCTGACAGTGCTGAGGTTTTTAAAGAGAAGCTGCAGAACATAATTATAGCTAAGAAATATTTACCGAAATGAATATCTAATATAAATGAAATATGTTTTCTCTAGAAGCAAGGCCAGACCATGTATCCATTCATCAATAATCCAAAGCAATGACAGGCAAAGACCCAAGGCATTCATAAAGTAGCTACTGTTGCTTTGGGTAATGTTATTGGGTGTAGTGGGAGGTTTTGTGACCTGCTCAGCTCAGTAATTATTTTAAATATAAATAAATTATATATATTTATATTTTATAATATAAAATAGTTTATATTTAAAATGATTACTCAAAGGCTTAGTATTATAGTAACTGTTGGGCCAGTAGTTCAGGTATATTGCTATATAGCTCTTACACTTAAATTAACCCATAATTCTTTTCTTTGTTTAGCCACGTGACTTGGTACCTTTGCTCAGTGCAGCATTCACATCTTGCTTCTTCTGTGTCCGCTGCTTCCCTTTTCCTCTTCCTAGAATTCTCCTAGTCTGGTCACCCCACTCACCTATACTTTCTGCCTTGCTACTTGCCAATTATCATTTTATTAAACCAATATGAATAATAAATATTTACAATGTACAAGAATATTATCCTACAATTGGATTTAAAAAAAATCTTTCGTAAGTGAGGTTTATAAAGTGAGCAATGACCTGTTTTTTTGTATTAGTGTGTGTATACATGTCATGCTCATATGTGCATGTGGGTATCATATATAACCCATAACAGTCATGGATTAAAATACAAATGCTAATTAAACCATCTGTTAAATGTGTAAATTATTATAATGACCTTAGCTTTGTTACAAGAACTTCCAGGGAACATTCTCAAATAACAAGCAAACAGTAGAAAACATTGCCCAACTTTAGAATAAGGTAAGTATTCTGAACAAGTGTAAGTAAGGTATGCTAATCTAAGCTAGTGTGTTTAGTGGATTAAGTGGATTAAACATTTTAACTAATGATGTTTTCAATTTATAATGTGTTTATTGTGATATAGCACCATCACAAGTTAAGTTGATATTTGTACTATGATTCCTAAGTAATCGGTAGAATCTTAAATGTCCAGAGGAAATGAATGAGAGCTTTCTGGGCAGAGAAAATAGCACAGATTTCTAGAGGGCCACAGAAAATTCCATTATGCTTAGAAAAAGGTGAGTAACATTAATGGCTAGATCATTGTGCAGCTAAGAGAGTGAAATGGCAAAAGTCCTCCAAAGGGCTGTGTATGGACAGAGTTGGTCACCAGGAAAGTGCCTTTGTGAAATGAAGAAAGAATTACAAGGCTGAGCCTTTGAGCCATTGAGGAAATGGGAGACTTAGACTCTTCCTTGTTCTGTCTGCTCCCATGGCTGAGACATGAGCATTTTTGTTCCACCGTTCACTAACACAGTGATGCGCTGCCTCACCACAGGCCCAGATCAGCAAGGCCAAAGGCCATGGCCTGAAAGTTCTAACTGTGGCCAGGATAAACATTTTCTTCAGAAGTAGTTAGCTCAGCTATGTTCCAGTGACAGAAAACAAACCCTTGCCCTAGCTGTCTCTCAGCCTCAGCAGTCAGAGTCATTGTTTCTTCTGAGAGACTCCACAGGAGATCAAGAAGAAGGCATTCTCCCATGTGTTGTCCTCCAAGGACACAGAAGGAGCAGGCACCTCACTGTCTAGGACTCACCTTCCTGGGCAGATTCACACTGCCCTTCTTGCCTCATGTTAGATACTTAAAGGCTCACTAAATATGCTACATCTGAGATACATCTTTAGTCTCTACAGTTATCTTAGCACACATCTTAAAATGATATCTCCTTTAATTCAGACATCCCTACTGATCTGTTCCTCGATGTCACTCACAGTTAGGACGTAAAGACACAAAATGTGTCCCATTTATACTTAAAGGCTCACTAAATATGCTACATCTGAGATACATCTTTAGTTTCTACAGTTATCTTAGCACACATCTTAAAATGATGATATCTCCTTTAATTCAGACATCCCTACTGATCTGTTCCTCGATGTCACTCACAGTTAGGACGTAAAGACACAAAATGTGTCCCATTATGAAAGCAATCAGAAAATCAGCAGCCGAAGTTGGTTTACAGGTAAATATACAGTGGCCTATTTAGAAATCCGGAGATATCTGTCTCTCCCAAAGTTCCTGCAAAAGGTAAGAGAGTGCGGCCTTTCTGTCCACACAGGAAGCCGCTGGGCTTCCTGCTCACTTTCACTTTCACACAGAAACTAATGGAAGAAGATACTACCTTCCTCTTTTCCTCATTGAGGAATGACACAGGGTCGATGCCAAGTGGGAATCGTTATGGAGGTCCCCGTAAGACATGCTGTAAACACCCTTGTACACACGGTAATTGGGAGGCCATCAACATTCTCCACATAGGAAAGGCATTGTTTCAAGCACCATTTTGAGCTAAATTCTATAGAACAATTCACACCTACTAGGTGTTTGCTTTATTAAACAGCTGCAGACATTGTCTTGAAGAAGAAAATTAATATTTATTCTGCCACTGCTTCTGAGGAGTAGTGTCATGCTTGTTACAGTAGAGAGAAAGGGCTCATTCCATACCCAGGGTTATAATCTTCCTCCGCAGATGCACATACTGGAACGCATGTTCTGTTACTTTCAGGCTATCTTTTATCATTCAGTGAATCCTCTCACATTCAGCAATTCTAAGCAGAATAAAACATAAAGATTGAATAATGTTGTCATTTAAATTTTGCTCTGGTTATTTTTTGAAGTTTCCCTCTTAAGTATAATTTTCATTGAATTATATTTTAATGTTTGCTAGGATTTACTTTTTAGAATAGATGTGTATTTATGTATGAGTGTATGTACACTCTTCTGAGCACTAGAAACAAGGAATTAAGCAGCACAGGCCTGAACACCTTGTCTGTCCCAGTAGGATGGCCCACTTTTGCTACTGCCACCTGGTGGCAGCATCCCTAAACTTCAAAGAAAAGAATGCAACTCACTCTTGAGGCTCCTTTAAGACAAGAAAAACTAAAAATAGCAATTTTTTTTGCCTGTTATGATCCTTTGCTTTCTTTTTGTTTTTTTATTCTAAATAAAGTCATATTTTTTTATCCATATTCAAACTCCCTTCCCCCTCCCACCCTTCCCAGTCACTCTCTCTTCTCTCCATCACTTTATCTCCTCTCCAGCAAGGGCAGGAGGTCCCAAGGTCCCAAGGTGACATAGTTCAGCATCCACTCCAGGCAGATCCACTTTCCTCACTCAAATATTAAGACTGGGTCAGGTGTTCCTCTGGAGGGAATGGGCTCCAAGGTGCCAGTCCAAGGTGTTTCAGATCGAAAAATAGCTATTTCTAAACTGCATAGAGAAGTCGGTGTTTTAGTATAAGTCTATATTCCAGAGAGTTGTAAGATGACATGAGATATGAGGAGAAATAAGCAAGAAATGGGATGAATTATTTAAAAGCTCGCATCAGTCCTTGAATGTAGACGGGAAGGTTAACAAAAACAAAGTACATATGCAAAAGTCATGAAGTAACTACTACTTTATAAGCTAAAAATATATATTTTTAAAAGATCCTAAAATAAAGGTAGCCTACATTAGTACTGAGAAGATAAAGGTTTTTAATTTAAAAAAAAAAAAAAACAGTGTCAGATTTAGGACACTTCCCTATGAGTTATTGACCAGAGAAGTCCCAGATCTTCAAAAAAAAAAAAAAAAAAAAAAAAAAAACACCCTATTGCCATTGCTCTTTGTCGCCATAATAATTGGATGTTGATGTTGAGACCCTGAAGACACTGTACAGTTTGGTTTTAAGGCACAGAAATCAAATAGAACTGAACTCAGAAGGAGAAGATTCTGGACATCATTCAGAGGGGCAAAAAAAAATCTGTACATACTTTTAAAATTACTGAGCCAAATAACAAACATAACCATGAACCCCTAATTGTGTTTTTCAGATGTCCAGCAGCAACTTCCCTAAATTCCTTTCAACTGGTATGTATGTACACAATAAACTAGTAATTGGCCATTAAGAAGTGTAAAGTGATGGTCAAGAGCCCCAGCTGCTCTTCCAGAGGAGCTGGTTCATTTCCTAGCACCCACATAGCAGCTCACAACTATCTGTAACTCCAGCTCCACGTTCGTAAGGTACCAGGCATGCATGTGGTACACATACACACATGCAAGCAAAACATTTATACACATAAAATAAAAATAAATAAATCATTTTTAAAATAGAAGTACAGTTTATGTCATTTGCAAGAAACTAGATGGAACTGGAGATCATCATATAAAGAAAATAATCCAGATTCAGAAAAACAAATATCACCTATTTCTTCTCACATGCAGAATCTTGCTTAAAGGAGGGGAGGGTAACTATTTTGGAAGAGGAAGAACAGGAAGAAGGGATATAAGAGAAGATAATGGCAGACGAACATGATCAAAGCACATCATGTACCTGTGTAAAAATGTCACACAATACACTCTAATAAAAAAAAAATAGAAATAAACAAATTCTATTCATTATGTACTCAGGTTGCAGGAACAATAAAATCCATTCCTTCAAGTATAATGCAGTTAGAATAGGATTATTTGAGCACATCAATTCCCTTTTTGTATAGGGAACTTATTTTAATATCATAATTATGATAAAAATAACAAAAATGTCACATAGTTGTAATAAGAGTTTCTGGCCCAGCCTAGCCCCAGGATCTGGACCAGTAGTTCCAAAATAATCACACAAAGTCTTAAATTAATTACATATTGTTTGGCTTATGGTTCAGGCATATAACTTGCTACTTCTTACTCTTAAATTAACTTATGATTAGCCAAGTAGTTTAGAAAAGGCCAAGTCGCTTTTCTCAGAGCAGTATTTTTGGTCTTCTTTCCTCTCTATCTGCCTGGCATCTCTCTGTTCTTTCTCTATCCAGGGTTTTCTTAGTCTGGTAGTCCCACCCATAGTTCCTGTCTGCCTTCTGGCCCTTCAGAGTTTTATTAAACCAGTAGGTGGGGGCTGGAGAGATGGCTCAGCAGTTAAGAGCACTGAGTGCTCTTCCAGGGGACCCGAGTTTGATTCCTAGCATTCACATGGCAGCTAACAACTGTCTGTAATTCCAAGATCTGACACCCTTACACATGCAGGCAAAACACCAATTCACATAAAGTTTAAAATATATTTAAAAAAAAAAAACGATAAACCAGTAGGAGGGATAAGTATTTACAATGTGCAAGAGCATAATCCCACAACACATAGTGGTACAAGAATTTAGAAGGCTGAAGCAGGAGGAGTTCTATGAGTTCAAAGGCAGCCGCAGACTATCAAACAAAGACCAACCAGGATTACGGAGCAGGAATCATCTCTCTTAACAAACCAGCTAAAAACTGACATTTTAGTCACATCAATTACTATCTCCTTAAAGAAATTCAAAATTTCAGTCAGCAAATGGACTCGAGTTTGGGGACAGTTAAAAGTTGTAACTTCTGTTGGAGAAGAAACAAAAGTCACAACACAAAAGCCAAGGCCCATTTCTCTCCAAGAAGGTTGATTTATATTAGAGAATGCAAGAATCTGCTGATCAGCCATGATTCTCCTCTGTGCTACATGCCTCCACAGTAACTTCCTTGTTTGTAGGGTTTGATTGTTTTTCCTTTTTTAAGAGATGTGTGTGTGTGCGTGTGTGTGTGTGTGTGTGTGTGAGAGAGAGAGAGAGAGAGAGAGAGAGAGAGAGAGAGAGATTTGTCTGCATTTATGTCTATGCACCAAGTGGAATGCAGTGCCTGTGGAGACCAGAAGAGGGCGTTGGATCCTCTGGAACCAAAGTGAAAGCCAGTAGTGAGCCACTCTGTGGGTGTTGGGGACCTAACCTTGATCCTCGATGAGAGCAGCAAGTGTACTTAACCGCTGAGCCATCTCTCCAGCCCCATCATTTGTGGGCTGTTTTACTTAGAATGTGGCTACATTTTTCAGAGTCATTAATAAATCCTAATCCCTGTTCTCTACTCACTGCACAAAAGTTACACATAGAGAAAAACAATTCATTATGACAAAGTTCAAATAAGCCCCACAAGGCTAACCCTCATCAAGACTCAGAAGAAAATCCTCTGGGATTCATTAAAAGTTCACTTTTCTCTAACAACCTTGGAGGACTCTGTGCTGGGTGATGCAACACAAGGGAAAGCTCCTGAGTTAATGTCACCACAGAGACTGTTGCCATGGAGACTTCATTTCAAATGTGTTTCAATTTTATTAGAACACAAGCTAGTGTTATTTTTCAATTATTTTTATTCTTATTGAGATAAAAGTCACATAGCATAAAATTCACCATTTTAAGCATTTTAGAGTTTTCATTTATAGGCTTTTGGTAAATCTTGGTAACCACTATTTACTTCCAAAATATTGTACCATCTCCATCCCACCCCACCCCCAAAGCACAGCCTATATCACAGCCATTCTCTGCTTTCTTCTGTTACCCTCAGCCCATGGACACCAGTGGCCTTAACCTCTTGTAGATATTTCATCTAAATGAATTAAAAGCCTCTCTATTTAGCATAATGATTTCAGGGTATATCCATATCAGAGCATACCTCACATCTTCATTTCTTGTTTTTTTGTTTTTGTTTTTGTTTTTTTTTAATAGAGTGTCATGTAGATCAGGCTAGCCTAGAACTCACCATGTAGCAAGGTTGGCCTTGAACTTCTGATCCTCCTGACTCTACTTGCCAAGTGCTAAGATTACAGGCATGCATCACTTGCTTGTATTTCTTAGAGCAGAATAACATCTCACTAAGTGTTTATTAATTTGTGATCATATGAGTTGTTTCCACTTTTAAATTGCTATAAATAATGTTACCTGAAGGTTAGCCAAAGATGAGGGCTTAGTATCTACTCAAGCTTCCTGTGAGCAGTGTTCAATCTATGTGTGCCTGAGGGCTTCTAGGCAGGCAACAAGACTAAACTGGAATAAGCACCTACCATGAAGCCTGCAGACCGGAGTTCAAATCCCCAGAACCCACTTATAGATGGAGAAAGAGAACCCACTCCACAGATTAACCCTCTGACCTCCATACTCTCATACACACACTAAAAAAAAAAATAAACACATGATGATGATGAATAAAATAACAATGGCATGTAGCCTTGTAGTTTCTGACAATAGCAGGAAACTTTATTAAAGTCCTGATTTACCAGAATATCTTATTCTCCATTCCCCTACGCTTTCTAACCAATGCACGATTTATTCTGGTCATCACTCCTGGCTTCAGGCTGCAACTAATCTAATCACCATTTAATGACTTTCAAGTCCCACCTCCCTGCTTCCATCCTGCAAGGTCATCCCAGCCCTTGAGTAATTTTAGACAAACCCTTTGAGCTCCTCCCATTCAAACACAATAGAATAATGCTCACCTTTGAGCGTGAACACAGAAGATACTATACTAAGTAAGCAACATGCAGAAAGGCGAAGACTCTTGTGGCTGCTTTTGTATGTGGAATCTAAAGAGAAATTAATTATGCAGAAACAGAATGGAACAGAGAGGTGGCCAGTGGAGATAGTAGAGGCCTGCAGGAGGAACATGTAGGTCAAAGGGTACAAACTTGTAATGATATAAAATGAACAAATGTAAAGAGTCTACGTTCAGCACAAAGATAACACTTAACTGCATATTGTATATTGAAAATTCTACTTGAAGTAAGAGTTTAGGTGTCCTTACAAAACACACAAAAATTATGTGAGGATGACAAGTGTCTTAATTGTTTACCACTGTAGTCATTTCACAATGTATAAATATTCATCTTTTCAGTGGGTATAAAGATGGAGATGGATTAGAGTAATATGTAATGTTTTATAACATAGAGGTGTGCATATAGTTGGAAATAACCAATTGCTCATTTTAAGATCATGCTGAATGTTTTCAACACAGAGACATGCTGTGTCTGAAGTGATATCAACCATCCCAATCCAACCATCACACTGCTACATGTACTGAGACAGCCACAGTACCGCATAAGTACAGGATATTACTAAGTGTCAATTAAATATATTTTATCTGGGGTTTTGTGTTTGCATGTTCATGTATACAGTAGCCTGCATGTTACTACACACATGTGACAGTCAGAGGACCACCTTGAATATCCATCCTCACATTCCAGTAAGGTAGAGTGTCTTTCATTGCTTGCTGCTGCATATACCCGGCTAGTTAGCTGGGGATCTTCTGGAGATTCTCTGGTCTCCACCTGCCATCTCCTAGGGGGAGCACAGGATTATAGACAGGCATTACCATGACCAGAATTTACGAAGGTTCGGAGCTTTAAGCTGGGATCCTTTTATTTGCATAGCAAGCACTTTACCCACTGAAACGTCTCTCCATTCCTACACATATATGTTAAAAGATTTTGATTGAAGCACAGTGAGGAACAAAAGTTAAGTTATGCCCCTGGAATTCAGTTGGATAAAGAAATGTAAATATTACAGACTATCAAATTTGTTGTAATATTGAACATATATTATAATATAATATTGTAATATTGCACTATTACAAAATATCCATCTTTTTTAATGGAAGAAAACATGCTATTCACCTTGAATTTCTATAATTAAAAACTTCAACCTTCTTTAGGAGGTCTGTTGTGTTCTCTGCCAGATACTTGTGCCAGGAATGTGGGCTGCTGTCTCCAGGGCTGCTGCCAATGAGCTGGAATAGGGGAGGCGTCCAGGAGACATTAAAAGCCACGATGCTCTCTTGCTGAGAAACTATGTGTTCCCTGGTTGCTGCAAGGTCTGTATTAGTACTTCAAGTTCTACCACCAAGTTGGTTCTGATTTTATTAGTTTATTTAGCTTTGTGGGCAGAGGGACGTCTTCTGAGTCCTCCTGCAGCCTTGTTGGTGGATATTGCTCTAGAACCACCCATTTTTCCTTTTGTTCTCAGATATTTGTCAACTAGATGGCAAGTAGAATTGTCTGACTCAGTGTTCGGCATAAGCTTGGGAATCAGAGTGATATCAGACTCAACCATGGCTCTGTCACTGCCAAGGCAACTGGCAGTGATTAATCTGTGAAACTTTTCTCCGGATGCCAAGTCTTTTATCTAACATGAAGATAATAAGGCATATCCCAAAGGTCATCCATAGTGCCATTTCTGGCCCCCTAATTTAAGGTATAAAGCTCTTGTTGCAATGTGGCCTTGTTATCTTCACTATTGTGCTAGAAGCTTAAAGAGTCTTTCCTGGGGTCTAAGGGATATACTGTAGGGAGCTGTGTACAGCCACACCTTAAGATGGCGTTGGCCTTGAGCGCTCTCCCTGGTAAACAACTCCATATTTGGCTAAGGCCAAGAATCTAGCTTGCCCACGTGGCTATCTTGGATTGGAAGCCCTGAGGATATTTCGATAAAAGTGGTCTTCCCCCCACAGTGTCATTCGTCCTTCGTGAGAGAGTGGTTGTTCGTCTGAGTGAGTGAGTGAGTGAGTGAAAGATAAGAAGATAATTAAAGGCCCAAATAAACTGCAAGAGAAGGATCCGGTGTTGCGTGTTCCTTGCTGGCTGAGGTGGTGCGCGACAATATACCTGAAATCAAACAAAGTAATGTCCTCTATTTCATTTCTCTGGGTGGTAATATATATTTAATAAATTAATCTGGAATATTGGAGTTAACTACAGAACCCAGCCAGCTCAGGGAAGGGTGACCCACACCTTTAATCCCAGCTTTAGGAATGTGAAAGAGGAAGTTAAGAGAGCCGGACGGAGCAAGAGAAGGGGGTTTTTTCAGCTTTTCTGGAGATATTCTCTCCCCCTTTCAGCTGAGAACTTAGAGGCATTTGTTGGAGGATTCCCAAGGACAAGCCTGAGGAGTTGGCTGGGTGGTTGTGGTTTGCTTCTGATATTCCAGCTTTTCCCCAATATCTGGCTCCAAGTTTTCATTCTGTACTAACTGGATTTGTGTAATACCTGTGTATATGTGTCTATACATATTCACGTGTGTTGAGGCTAGGGGTTGACATCTGATGTCTTTCTCAGTTGTTCTTCATCTTCTATTTTGAGAAAGGATACCTCACTGAACATGTAGCTCTCCACTTCGACAACCAGTGAAGCCCAGGGGCCCTGGTATCCTCACTGCCCTGATTCTGGGATTACAGGTGGGTTTTTCCATATCAGACTTTTACATGGTTGTCAGAGATTCACACTTAGTCTTCATGTTTACACAGCAAGCACTTTACTGACTAAACCATGTCCCTAGCCCAAAATCATATATTATAAAATGTGACACTGAAAATATGTTATAAAAGTTATACACAATGTTACTTTAGGAAAATAAGGCAAATAAACTCACAGAGAAATTTCTGGAAAGGTAACATGAAGTAGCTAAGAATGTTCACCATTTGGATGGGAATGTGATGGTTTTGATTTCTTGTGTTTTATACGTATTTATCATTTTACATGCATTAACAATTGCTTTTGCTATTTTAAATTCTTAAAAAATACAATGATACCTTTATTGTGTTTTGTTGTATTGTATTGTATGTTAGGTTATGTCATATGGTGTCACTGTGTTCAGCTTGCCAGTAACTACCATGTCTGGGTTTAATTTATTTAGTTTTAAATTTGTTTGCTTATGCTTTAATTTTAAATCTGAAAAAAGAGTCACTGCCAAACTCAAGGACATTCCAAAGTGTCCCACAGTGACTTCTTCATTTTACATTCCTGTCAGCAATGTATGATAGTTTTCCTTCACACTCTGTTGGCAGCAACATAAATTAGCATAGTCATTGTAAAAAAGAGTTTATTCAAAATTAAAACCAATGAGCAATTTAAAATAGTATTACTATTAGTCTGCTACAAGGTATATGCATCTAAAGAAAATCAAAACAGTATTTTGAAGAAGTATCTGCACTCCTAGGACTGTTCATAGTAGGTAAGACATAGAATCACCTTAGGTGTACATCAGTGGATGGATGGATGGATGGATGGATGAATAGATGGAGAAAATATGGTATATACACAATGAGATGCTATTAAGTCATTAAGGGAACAAAATCTTGATATTTGAAAAAACATGGAAGAATTAGAAAACACCTTTTTAAAGTCAGACACAGTATGATCTCATTCATATGTGAAATCTAAAAAAACTGATTTTACTAATGGGGATAATAAAATTTTAGTTACCAAAAGCTTTCATGATTAGAATGAAGGGTAGTAAGATATTAGTCAAGGAGGGTATAATTGTGCCTGAATAGGAAGAGAGGTCTACAAAAGAGAGGGGAGGACAGAGAACTAAGAAAGAGGAGAGACAGACAGACAGAGTAAATGAGTATTGCCTGGGACCATGAAGTGAAAGAAAGTGGATAGGTATACAGTAAGGAAAGGATGGGGAATAAATGCTAACGGCTATAGATTTTCTATCTTGGGTGATAAAAATACTCTAAATGGACTGTAGTGATGGTTTGCACAACACTGTGACTAGACTAACAACCATAGGCTTGTACTCTTCAAATTAGCAAACTGTATAACAAGTGGAATACATTTCAATACAACAGTATTTAAAATACAAGCATTTGGGCTGATGTGATGTCTCAGGTGTTTGCCACCAAGCCTGACGACCTGAGTTTGATCCTTTGAGCCCAGAAGCAGAGAAGCAACTTTCACAAGTTGTATTCTGACCTTTATACATACAGTGTCACACATGCGAGCGCGCACACACACACTGAATAAACAAATACAGTTTTTTAAATTTAAGTATGAGAATTCCAATTTCTCTGTAGTCTTACTGATATTTGTTATTACCCACCTTTTTTGTTTCAGTTGTGTGCATACATGTGTGTCTATATATAGATACGTGTATCTGTGCCATTGTTCATGGAGGCCAGTAGAGGGCATCAGAACCCCTGGAGCTAAAGTTACAAGTGATTAGGAGAAGCCTCACAAGAGTCCTAAATCTAACTAAGGTCCTCTATATGGAGACTGCTGAGCCATTTTTCCAGCCTACCTATCTTTTTTATTATAAACATCTTACTAAATGTAAAGTAGTATCTCAATGTGAGTTTACTTTATAATTTCTTAATAGCTAATGGTACTTAGCATCTTCTCATATACTTATTTGAAATATAAACCTCATCTTTAAGGAAATATTTATGTTTGTCGATTTTCAGCTCAATATAAGAATTCACTGCCAAACGCAAAGTCATAAAAATATCTTCTGATGTTATCTTCTAGGTTTCATAGCTTCAAAATTATTTCTTTTAAAAGATTAGACCTCAATCTACCTTTAGTTTTAAGTGGCTCAAGATTTCTCAGCAATCCTCTGGAAGCCTTGAGGGGTTGAAAAGAGCAGAAAAGCCAATCCAGTGCTTTGAGAATCAAACCTTAACCATGTAAAGGTGGAGAAACAGTGAGAGTGGCTGACGGTTTTCAGGAAGGAAAAAAAGAGACATGATAAGTAAGTGAAGGGCAGACAGACGGACTTCTTGGGACGACAATACAAAAAACAGAGAAGAGGGGATCCTATTCCCTAGTTAAATCGTTTTTCTTTTGTTCTGAGAATGTTATGCTCTGCATCTCATTACACATTTTCTTGCTGCCCTCGTCTGAACTTTCCTGAGCTCCTCTAAGACAGAAGCAGCACTCTAGACTTCATCCGCATGTCTTAGCACCCTTCATCTACGAGGATGAACTACATCTCAACAGAAGTTTGCCCAATATTTTTAAGTATGAAATGCATTATTGATAATATCTGGTTCTTCTCCAGCAGAACACTCTGTGCCCAGCCTAGTCTTGGATGCTAGCGTTTCAACAACTCTGGGGTTTGAGCCCAACTCCCAATTTGTTGGATCCAGTTTCATATGCAAAGTAAACTTAGATATTGGCATACACATGCAATGTGCTGAATCTCACTTCTCTTCGTATTTTCTTCCATTTTCAATGTATATGTACCCACAAACATAAATACAATTTTCATAAGTACACAGTTGGGAAAACATACATGAGCTGTGGGTGTGTACAATTCCTAGTTCTTCATTCTTTTCCTTCTTTGGTGACATCTGACCAGAACACCTGAAACAGTTTCTTCATGGCCTTCTAATGTTTATATCTGTGTGATAGAAATTAATATTTCTATGCACAACCTGTTTGGGTGCACACTGTATTTGCACTCTCCTCCACCACCACCACCCCGTGTGTGTGTGTGTGTGTGTGTGTGTGTGTGTGTGTGTGTGTGTGTGTAAAGCAAGCCAGAGATCAAATCTAATTATCATCATATATTAATCACTCAGGATGTCTTCTTTGGCATAGCCTCTAAAAGTATTGATAACCTTTGTGTTGGAGAAGAACAGTTTTGCACTGAGAATAGCATGTCACATTACACTTCTTCCCTGTATTTGCTGGACCAAAGAAGATTACTGATGAAGAACAAATGACATCACATATTTTCAGGTCAGCTTTCTAATTAATTGTAGTGTTTGTTTTCCTTTTATTTTATTTATTATTTTTCCTGCATGCATGTCTGTGTGCCACTTGTGTGCATGGTACCCCTGGAATTTAGAAGAGGACATTGGATTTCCTGAGACTAAAATTATATGCAGTTGTGAACCGAATCTGGGTCCTGGGAATTGAATTTGGGTCCTCTAGAAGGTTAACCAAAGTTCTTAACCATAAGCCATTCCTCTGGCCCAAGTTTAGTATTTGTAAAGGGGACAATTGGATCAACCACAGACATTGAACTTTACACTAAAACTATCCTATTTTGAGTTAGTCATCATTGATTTCCTCTCTTACACATTAACCTATATGATATTGATATGTTCTCCGAGTTAGTTTAACATAGCAGTCACTAAATCGAGTTTCACAGAAGGCAAATCCAGAATCCTTGGCAGTAGCTCTGGGCTTTTTCTGAGTCTTATACATCTATGCTTCTCTTCATGTCTGCTCACTTCAGAAAAGATCTGGAACCACATAGTTAGATAGTCCTGTGCAAAGGACCACATGTAAGGAAGTAAAGCATTCCTTCAGTCAGAGGTCTTCTGCCAAAAGCCATGTGAGTGACCCATCTGGGATACAACTCTCCCAATCTCATGTTGGCCCTCAAGTAAGCAAGACCAATCTCTTGAACATAACTTTGTGAGCAATCTAGCTAAGTTGCTCCCAAATTGTTGACCTGTGGAAAGTGAAAATGATGCATTCACTACCTAAAGCTATTAAGCAATTTATTTCACAGAAATAGCTCATGCACATATAAAGAGATAATTCACTATCAAAAATGCAAATTAAAATAATGAAATGTTACTGCAAGCCAGTAACCTTACAGGACAGAAATTGTAGAAATGTGGTGTCCATGGGGAGTTGTGGAGAAGAAAGAATGACCTGATGTAGTGGGAGGGGGAAGGGACCTTGCATAAGGATATATAAGGATACAAAGTGTGACTTCTTTGTTAATAATAATAATAATAAAGATAAAAAATTTAAAAAAAGAAATGTGGTGTCCTAACTAAATTCTTTTGTAAGATCATAACGGGAAATATATGTGTCGCCAGGAATTTTTACTCTGAGTGAAGCCTCTGCTTCTGGGCAGCAGCAATTCACCATGGGCTTTGGTCCAAGTAGAAGGCCTCTGTAGGGGAAAATGAGCCATCAAAGCCTTAAGTTGTTGTTACTAGGGTGGCGTGACAAATGGAAGCTTGAAGAACTTTGAACACATGATCAGTTTTTCCCACGGGACATTTGCAGGATGCTGGGAACTGACATCTGCCCAGAATCCTCTGCTGAGGAGTAATAGCTCCTCCACCCTGTGCTGCTCAAGAAGCTGAGGCAGTCCCAAAGGAAGAGATAGCTCAAAGCTCACTCCCGAAAACTCACCACCCTTCAAAACACAGGCCACATCTAGAAGCTATCTATAATTGGAAGCTAAAGAGCTAAAAGAAAATCCTCTCGACAGTAAAAAAGTTCTCAGTCTTTCAAAGTTGAAAGACCTCCAGCCAAAAGCCTAGAAAGCTCATACTCCAGAATGTGAGAAACTAATGCAAAATGTGTCTTAGTGCCTCTTCAACACAGGCCAGACAGAGCCTGTTCCTGAGTGGGTAGTGATCAGCATCTCTGCCTGTGTGCCTAACAAAAGAAACAAGACCTACCTCTGGTAACAGACTAGCTAGAGCATCTGTGATTCTGTGGTTTCTCAGACACAATGTTCAGTGTATATTGCAAATTAAAATGCAGGCACACTAAGAGTTAATGTCATCTGACAATCTTGTTCAGCTTTCTCCTTTTTGTAACAGCTAACAGATGTGATCAACTTATAAAGAAAAAAAGGTTACTTTGGCTCACCATTTATGAACATTTTAATCTATGATTGTATGAGATCCTTTCCCCATTGCTTTTGGTCTTTGAGACATGTTATGGCTGGAACCTGTGGTACAGAAAAACTATTTGCCTTATGGTCATAAAAGGTTTAGGGAACAGAACAAAAGGAAGAGATCAGGGTCCTGCGATCTTTAAGGGTGGCACCTGATGACACAAAATTTCCCACTAGGCCCACTTCTTAAGTTTCTCCCTCTCCAGTAATGCCATACAAGGATCAAGCTTTTTACATGTGGGCCTGTGGGACTCCAGGTGAAACCATAGCATCAGTCAACAATGAAGATAAAGAACAGCCAGTAGAAAAGAATCCATAGACTGCCTAGATTCCTGAGTTACTGACAGAGATTACAAAATAATTCTAATTAATATGGTCAATAAAACAAAAAACAAGTAAATTGCATACAAGTATGGAGAGTTTTCATGAGTGAATATGAGCTGTAATTAAAGGATAACTACACTATACAATGCACAGACCCAGAGAGACTAGGTAACAAGGAGGGTTCAAAGACAGGATGCTGAGAAGAGGAAATACAAGAGATTTCTATTCTGTCTGAGTGGAGAGTGGGTGTGTAGAGATGGGATGTGAGCAATCGGGTTGGAGTGGACAGAAAGAGAGAGTACTAAGAGGCTACAGAAAAGAGGGGCATTTTAGGGTCACCTAAAAAGCTGGTACAAGGGAATCTCCCAGGAATCTGCAAGAATGACCTCTGTTAAAACTTCCAGCTATGTCTGGCTACATAGCCTGAAGCTGGCTCTCTTCTGTGACCAGGAAAGACTTCAAGTGGAGGAATTGTGGAGGAATTTGGCCCCCAAGCTTGCCATATAACCTTCAGCCTACAGTCAGTCCTGTTTATGAGATTGGGCTAAGTGTGGCTTAGAGACTGAGGGAGTGGCCAGTCAATAATTGGCCTAAAACCCGAGTCAGGAGAGTAAGCCTATCCCTGACACTGCCTGAAGCTTCAGGACCCACAAGCTGGATGATTCAGAGACCTAGGATAGAAACACAACTGGAGAGGAAAAAAATGTCAATATTCTGATGCCTAACGATATTCTTCTAACTCATAGACTGGTGTCTTGGTCCAGTTGTCATCAGAGACACTTCATCTAGCAGCTGATGGAAATAGATGCAGATTCACAGCCAAAATAACAAGGTAGACCTCAAAGAATCCTGTAGGTGAAGGGGGAATGAACTGTAAGAGAACAGGGGGGCCAAGGACATCACAAGAAAGCTCATAGAATCAAATAATCTTGTAGGGGCTCACAGAGACTGAATCAATAACCAGGGGCCCTACAGGGGCCTGACCTAGGCTTTCTGCATATATTATGTATGTTACAGTTGTGGAGCTTGGTCCTCTTTTGGAACTCCTAACAATGAGAGCAGGGGCTGCTTCTGACTCTTTTACTGGCTTTTGGGGCCCTCCTCCTCATACTGAGTCACCTTGTCCAGCCGTAAAACATGGGGAGGTGCTTAGTCTTACTGCAACTTGATATGCCACGCTTTGTTCATATCCACTGGAGACCAGCCCTTTCCTGAACGGAAATGGAGGAGGAGTGAATTGGGGGATGGGGACAGAGTGAGGGTGAGGGAAAAAGTTAGGAGGAGAGGTGGGAGGGGAAGCTGCTGCTGGGGTGGAAATAAGTAAATATTTTTTTAAGATTATAATAATAATTTTTTAAAAAATGTGTGGCGAGCACCACTAGAAAACCATGATCTCTAAAACAGAATTTAAAAGGATTTTTCTGATCATCACAATGCTCTAATCTTAATAGAATGTAAATTACAAAAGTTGGCGAGGGTATCAAATTTCATTTAGAGATTTAAACTTTGTACATCTAATTGTATGTAAATTTTACCTCAAAAGAAATAAACTATAAATAAACACAAAGGTAAATTAATGATATACATGCTGAAGTATTTAGGGAGAAAGGGTGTGATTTATTTTGAAATAAATATTTTCAAAAGATAGCTTGGTGGATAAAGGATGAATAAATGAGTAACAAAACATACAAATAATAAAATTAAAGATGGCAGGTGTTTAATTTCAGCTTTGCTGTATATTTCCAATTTTTTTCACAGACCAAGCCTTGACCTTTATTATTTTAAAAAGCCGCATATTTATTTCTCTTTCTGACTCTGTGCTTGTGCCTTCATCACTTTTACAGCAGTTTTCTTCTCCTCAATAAGGAAAGCCCACTTGATCCTGTCACAGACATCCTTGGCACACATGGAACCACCATGGGCCCTGCTTACAGGCTTCTTTGTGAAGACTTTCAGTTTCACAGCACAACCCCCCAAAGTGTGCCTGGGCACACACCACCTTCAGATTTAGATGCTTTCCCAACTTTCTTGGTATAAACAATCTGGTTGCCAGGGATTCGAGACAGCCTAGTTTTGTTAGCGGCTGTATTGTAGGAAAGCCTACAACAATATGTCAAATGCTGGACCATTTTTGCATGCCTCTAAGTACCATCCCCAGAAGAAGAAAAGGCTGTATTTCAAATTATATAAGAAAATATTGACATGGGGATGTTATTAATAGCATGGTAATAAGTTTGGCTTTGGACTTTAAAAAAAGGTGATTTCCTCAATTTTTTCACTTATCCAATATGGTTTAAAGTAGTGTCTGATTTTTTTTTTAAATCCTTCAAAATGTGAGGCTGAATTCCTCTTGGACACAAGCTGGATTTGATAGCCTCCTTCTAGTAAGTTAAATAAAGACAGAAGTATTAGTTAGTAGCTACTGCAAAGATTTGCTCATGAAAGCACAGCAGAGTTCTGTCTGCTTCCTCTCTCTGGTCATTCTATCTGCTTCATCTGTCTGGTCATTGGCACCAGTAAAACCAGCTCCACATCACCCTAAAGAGACCCCTGAGGTGAGGAACTGTAGCCTACTGCAGACACACAAGAAAGAACTGAGATTCCAGGTGAATAACCACCCAGGGCATTTGGCACTGATGGCAAACTAACCAGAGGCGAGAACAGCCTAGCCAAATTGCCTCCCAACCTGTCATCTACAAAATCTTTATAATGATAAATGGGTTTTGTTGTTTTAAGCCCTAAGTTGTTGTGAAACTTCTGTACAACACCAGAAAGCTAGTAACATATAAGTCTCACAAGAGGAACTACATACTCTGAATAGCCGTGTATTGATGAGACTTGATGCTTTGAGCTCTAAGTTTTCCAAATATTTACTGAAAAAAAAAAATGGTACTAATATCGTGTACTCTTACAAAATATAGTTTTTTTAATTAAAAAAAAACTTGCTAATTTGTTCAGTGTGATCAACATAAGCTGCTAACAATTTTACAATGAGAAATTAAATGAATCTTATAATTGCTTAGACATAATATAAAAAAAAACTTTAAAAAATTTATTAAACTAAAACTAATAAAGATCAAGTTGATGAAATACTGAGTCAAGTGACACTTCTTTCACAAATGTAAGAATAATTTAACATCCAGGCTGGAGAGATGGCTCAGCAGTTAAGAGCACTGACTGTTCTTCCGGAGGACATGAGTTTGATTCCCACCATCCATATGACAGATAGCAACTGTCTGTAATTCCAAGATCTGACACCTTTACACATTTATACATGCAGGCAAAACAGCAATTCACATAAAATAAAAATAAATATAAAAGAGAAAGAATAATTTAACATCCAAATACCAACCAATATATCCCATGATAAAAACAAATATAAAGAGAAAAATCCTATAAATATTTCAGTGTATCCAAGAAAAGTATTTTTTAACTCTACATTTATTCTTTATAAACATACTTAGCAAACTAGCAACAAATAAAAGTTTTTTAATGTGAAAAATGTGGTCTACCACAAAATCAAGGAAACAAAAAAAAAAAGAAATCTACAGTGAGCATCCTGCATAAATATTAAACACTGAAATCTTTCCCCCTGAGACTAAGAATACAATAAAGATGTACTTAAATTCAGTGTTGTGCTGGAAGCCCTAAACAACCAAACTAATGTGATTACACAAATAAAAGTAGAAAAACTAAAAAAAAAAAAAAAAAAAAAAAAAGTACATTTTTTTTCATAGATGTGTGGTGGTTTGGATGAAAATAACCCACATAGACTTATAGAAAGTACACTACTAGAAGTGTGACCTTTTTGGAGGAAGTGTATCACTGAGGATGGGCGTTGAAATTTCTGTTTATTACACACTTTTTATTCTTTTTTTTTTTTTTGATAATATGTGTCTATATGTGAATGGGATTACTGTGAGTTCAAGGCCAAACAGAGCCAGGTGGTGGTAGTATATACCTTTAATCCCAGCACTTGGGATCCCATGATTCTGCTCCCAGTACTTGGGAAACACATAGGCCTTTAATTCTACCACTGGGAAAGTTGAACCAGGAAGTAAGATAGCTGGGCAGAGAAAGAAAGATATGTTGGGAGGGAGCAGGAGCTCAGCCTTTTCCTGCCTTCACCTGCCAAACCCCCCATCCTTCAGAAGTATTCAGTCTGAGGACTCATGGAGACAGGCCTGAGGAACTGGCTGTGGTTTGTTCCTCTGTCTCTCTGATCTCTCCAATATCTGGCTCTGGGTTCTTATTATAAGAGCAATTAGAATTCGTGCAATATAGATGGACTCCAGGCACAAAGAGAAATATGAGGCAAAATATATTGAGAACACTTAAGAATTCTTTTTTTTTAATACTGAAATAACTGATGGTTTCCTGCATAGGACACATAAAGCACTTTCTGTTGGGTTGTTTGTTTGTTTGGTTGGTTGGTTGGTTGGTTGGTTGTTTGGTTGGTTGGTTGCTTGTTTGGTTGGTTGTTTGTTTGTTAGTTAGTTTGTTTGCTTGTTTGTTTGGTTGGTTGTTTTGTTGGTTGGTTGTTTTGTTGGTTGGTTGGTTGGTTATTTGGTTGGTTGGTTGGTTGGTTGTTTTTAAGATGTAGCATGGTGTTCTTCTGGGACTCCTAACAGTGGGAGTGAGAGCTGTCTTTGATTCTTTTGCTTGCTCTTGTGACCTTTTACCTCCTACTGTGTTGTCACACACAATCCTGATATGAGGGTTTGTGCCTTGTCTTACTGTGTTCAGTTGATATCCCTGGGAGGCCTTCTCTCTTCTAAAGGGAGGAGTGGAGGGAGGGGAAACTGATGTCAGGATGTATTATATGAGAAAAGAATACATTTTAAAATAAAATTTCATTTAAAGAAAGAGAGGAAAACAAAAATCCACAAATTGTAGTAGCATGAAAATCTCAGGACATCGGAAATCACCATGAAGAAAAGAAAAATGCAACCAATGAACAGCAAAGGGGTATTAAATAAAATCTATCTCTCAAAATAGAATGTTAAGGAAAGGGCAGAAAAATCAACTGAAAAGGAAGCAAAAGTCTTAAGCACATACTTCATTAAAAACTACCATCCAAGTGACCAAAAGAGTCATCAGAGAAATTTCAAGTTAAAACCACAGTGTATTACTTTTCTACACATTCCAAAATGTCTTAAAACTTTTAATTGAAGAAGAATAATACTGGCAAAGAGGTGTGCTTCATAAGACTCTCAGAAGCTGTTGGTAAAAGTATAAACAACCACTTGGAAAAATATAAAAATGAACATATGCATGGCATTGTGACCAACAATCCTCCTGAGTATACACAATATATGGCCATCATAAGATGCATATTAAAAGGTTCACAGAAACACTATTTTAATGGCCAGAACCTGAAAGCACAAATAACTATCACTGTGTGAGAGCATAAGTATGTATATGTTTCTACAGTAAAATGAGACAGATACCTGATTCACAAAACAGCATGGATGACTCTCTGGTCAAACATGGATACTGTTTTGAACTTTGAATCCAAATACCAAAAAAATTAATATAATTTCATGAATATAGAATACAAAAACAAGCAACAAACTAGATAATTTCATAAGTATAGAAGTCAGGTTTGGCAGCAAATAAATATCTTTTCCCACTAAGCCATTTCACAGTACAAAATAAGAAATGTTCTTTCCTTCTGGGGGGTACAGCAAGGACTGAAAGTTCCAAAGAGTAGTTGAACCCAGGGCCTCACAAATGCTACGCAACTGTTTTACCCTTGAGCTGTACCCCTGCCCCCATCTTTATAAAAGTGTTAGAACTGCAAAACAAACGTATGTTATTACAAATTAGGGTGGCAACTACCTTTGTGGAAGTGAGGGCTATTAGAAGGAAGGCACCATGGTGTCAGAGGGGTCAAATGCTCCGCCTTTTGATCAGATGAAGCTTTACAAACTGCACATGTAGGCATATTATACAATGTATATATAGTAGTCTTCAAAAATACAAATATTTAAAAAACAAAAAACTATATGTACATAACAACCTACCATAAACATTGACAAAAATACATGTAATTGAAAGATACAGAAATAAGAATTTAGAAAGGGTAATGTAGGACAAAAAAAAACATTCCTTTTGCAGTCCAGATACCTAAATCATCAGCATTCGTGGAACAACTCTAAATTACAGTGGGCCTCTAGCCAGTAAGATGAGGGAAAGGCTGGCCCAGTCTAAACATCTGTGGTCACAAGGACAAAATTATTTATAGAAACCCACATACCATATATATCTAAAAAACAGATGAAAAATTATCAACCAAACCAACAAATATTGTATATGTTCTATCTGCCTAGCTTTGTCTACACACACACACACACACACACACACACACACACACACACACTCACACACACTCACTCACTTCATAAGGATCAGCAATGTTAGGTTTAATTTAGAATCATTGCACTACCCCAGGTCTCTATCCCAACACAACACAACACTCACAATTGCTAATGTGGACAGGGCATGTCAGGATAAACACGTAGACCTTGAGTGCATTCCTGCACAGTCACCTCTTCAGAAGGTGAACCTGAGCCTGAGAAAGGAGCTCACGAAGGCCCTGGAAGCAAGCCAAGAACCAGGGGTAAGAAGTTGCAGAGGCGAAGGTGCTGATTTATTAAATATACAGTCTATCACTACAGTTGGGGGTCTTCATTTTCAAGTTTAAGGGCAGTACTATAGACAAGACTGTCTTGTTCTCCACCCCAGCCACATGATGTCAACTTGACCTGATACTTGCTGTTAGTGTGATAAAATCTAATCAACTTTAAAGGAAGAAAGATTGAGATAGGGTAGAGAGCATCACACAGGGGCCTCCACATTATAAAAGGGAAAACACAAAGAGGGAAGAGGGATGTGTTTGTTTAGTTCATGGTTCCAGAATCCGTAGTCTCTTGGCTCTGTAGTGTTGGGCCTGTGGTGACAGAGTGAGTCACGGCAGAAGAACACAGGAAAAACAGCTGTTTACTTCATGGTGGCCAGGAAGCAAGTGTAGGACAAAGGGCTGGGAGTTCCAGTACCCCATCAAGGCCATGCCCCAGTGGCCCAGGCCCAACCTTTTGAGTGCTCCACCACTTCCCCAGAGTGTCACAGGCTGGAATTCAATGAAAATAAATGCAAAACATACCCAACTTTATGGGGCAAATGAAAGCAGTGCTAAGAGGAACGTTTATAGCACTAAGTGCCTACATCAAGAATTTGGAGAAATCGCATACAAATGACTTAACGGCATAGCTGAAACAGCAAAGCCTGTAACACCTGGGTCCACACCAAAATGTAGGGCATGCCCTGTGCTTTACAATCTAGCAAGTACATGCTCATACACATCCAAGCCCCGTGGTGTCTAATAGACTGAACCTTGAGAGAAGAGAAAACTTAGACAAGTGGCTTGCCAGAAATAATACAGTTGAAAAATAAGAACTGTTGGGTCTCCAAGGACAACTTTTCCTTCCAAAGTTCAAAGGTCAGGGTCTTCCCACTGCTCCACACTGTCAGGCCTCCCCCAGCAACCTAGAGAAAGGGCAAGCTCCAGGGAACTGAACATTGTAAATGCACTATTGAAAGAAGACCAGAGCAGGGAAGGAAAGTTAACACCAAAAACAGGGCAGTTTCTGGGGGAAAAGTCTGGACCTTAAGCAAAACTCATCACTAGGACAAAGCCTGCTCTATAGGAGTAACTATTCTCGCTGAACCCTGGGGGCTCCATTCCCACCCCAAGCCACAAAATGAGAGCCTTCCACACATTTAAGCAATCTCCACCCAAATTCCACACCAATTACATGAGGGGGCTGAGCCCATGTCCCCTCCTTCTCTCGACCACTCTGCTGAAAATACTGTATTAATCAGAGGGCAGAATAAAGCCACAGGGTTTCATCTGCTGGGAAGCAACCGAGGCAAGCAGCCTGGCACCAGCCACACGTGAAGCCTGACCCTCCTCCAATGAGGACCCACCAAGGCTACGCCTCCCTCTAATTGCCAGAGTGTCTGGCTCAAAGCCTGGGCAGTTATGTAGAGAACCATTTGCCTGGTCCAAGCACAGATATGTGAGACTGGGGTTGGGACACTGTCACCACTTCACCCCACTATCCCCGGATTGCTAAGGGTAGCAGCGTCCTCTGCACCCCCAGCTCGGCAGCATCATGTCGCTCGCACACACCGCTGCAGAGTATATGCTCTCTGATGCCCTGCTTCCGGACCGCAGGGTCTCTCGCCTTAAAGGACTACGGCTGGAACTGCCCCTGGACAAGATGATCAAGTTTATTACTGTGGGCTTCCCCTTGCTGCTGATGTCTCTGGCTTTTGCCCAGGAGTTCTCATCAGGTAAGAGACCTGACTTTATTCCACCCTACACCCCGTACAAAGTGAGAACCAGATTCTGTCCTCAGTAGGTTTCATGGCTTTGGTCTGGACTGGATTCCCAGGAGGCAGGTCATGATTGAGTCTAGGGCACCAAAAAGTTACAAGAGTCAACTTGGAAATCTTATAGTAAAAAATAACTAATTGCAGAAGGGGGAGGTG
This sequence comes from Sigmodon hispidus, assembly GCA_004025045.1. Taxonomy (NCBI): domain Eukaryota; kingdom Metazoa; phylum Chordata; class Mammalia; order Rodentia; family Cricetidae; genus Sigmodon; species Sigmodon hispidus. The sequence continues at coordinate 134,777 of PVIH01001406.1, forward strand.
GGTGGAGCAAGGAGAGGGTGGGGAATATGAAGATGAAGGAGAGAATATGTTCAACATCCTATATATACCTAAAACTAAAAAGATAAATAAAATTTTAAAATAATTCACTGTCACTTTAGCAGTCATACATCTGATGTCAAATCAATGATAAAACTAGCATTTTGGCATATATATATGTATACATATATATATTAGAGGTTGGGACTCTAGAATCTTTTCAGCACTTGAAATCCCTTCCTCTTCTCCCACTTTGTTTTTTTTTTTTTTTTAACTTTATTTATTTATTATTTATTTATTTATTTGCCTTGGTGTTTTGCCTGGAACTGGAACTACAGACAGCCGTTAGCTGCCATGTGGGTGCTGGGAATTGAACCCGGGTCCTCTGGAAGAGCAGACGGTGCTCTTAACCGCTGAGCCATCTCTCCAGCCCCTCTTCTCCCACTTTGAATGAACTCTTTTTTTCCCCTGAGCCCTCCTTTCCCCGCCCCAACTTGCAGAGTTAATACAGCCTTGTATGGAGGAGCTCAATAAACCCCTGCTTCTTCTCCATGACCCTAGATGTAAACAGACTAACACAGGGGGTAGGCGCTGTTAGCACTGGGTTGACTCAGAAAGACTCTCTGTTCCTTCTACTGCAGTCACCTGAGCCCCCAATTTCCTTTTTGATCTGAGCCCATTAGCTCACTGCATTTCCTGAGGAGGTATCCCAGCTCTCCCTGCTTCCTAACCTGCAAGAATGAAAACAGATGGGTTCCCAGCTCCACCACTTCCTGATAAGAAACTGGAAAGCTAGATCCTCCCATCCAAGTCCATTTTCCTTTCCATGTAGGAATCCAGGCACTAATCATCTGCATTTTACAAAGTAAAAGAGCTGTCTTTTAATCTGGGTATGGTGCACACACCTGTGATTCCAGCATTCTGGAGCCTGAGGCAGGAGGATGACAAGTTTGAAGTCACATAGTGAGACTCTGTCTCAAAACAGAACAATGCTGCCATGATGCTTCAGCAGGTAAAGGTACCTCCTGCCCCCAGAACACACACAGGGCAACGATGGAGCTGTGGTGGAGGCACAGAAGCAATGTCTACGGGTTGTCTTTTGGCCCCTCGACAGTATGGCACAGCCCGTGCACACACATAATAATTTCAAAAATATTTGTAAAAGATGCCATCTCTCTGCCAGGCAGTAGGGGCACAACAGCCTTTAATCCCAGCATTCAGGGAAGCAGAGGAAGGTAGATTTCTCTGAGTTTTGAGGGCAGCCTGGTCCACAGAGTGAGTTCCAGAACAGCCAAAGCTAAACAGAAATCCTGTCTCAAAAAGAAATGGGGGGGGGGTGAAGAAGAAAGAATAGCTGGCTAGGTGAAAAGTGACTGGTTTGTTTCTCATCACTCCGATACTTCAGACTACTTTTATCAAATATTTATCACCACACAAAAACAAAAAGGATGTCATCTTTCCTGAATGGAAATGCCACTATCAAATGTCAAGCCTTCTGGTAGCAAACAGTTGAGTTCATGGAATTCCTGTGTGGGAGCCTAAGGAGAACTTGAAAGTAAAGGCCCAACAGATCTAAAAGACCTAGTTAGAGCATTGGTAGCATGGGCCAAACTGTGCTATTCCATCCTGACTGCCTTCCCTTAACCCAGCAGTACAGGGTCTGGAAAACTGAGACTTGGGAAGAAGGCAAGGTCTGCCAGCCACACAGGTTACCAAGTAATAAGGATGTCCCATCTCCCAGACAACTCTTGAATGATTTCTATCCCTCTGCTGCAAACAAGGCTGCCTCAAAGCTATGCTCCTTTTGCAGGGTCTCCAATCAGCTGCTTCTCTCCTAGCAACTTCAGTGTCAGACAGGCTGCATATGTGGACAGCTCCTGCTGGGACTCACTGGCTCATCATAAGCAGGACGAGGCTGGCCAGTACAAGGTGAAATCTCTCTGGCCTCACAAGGTAAGACAGACAAAGGTCCAATCAGAAGGGCTTCCTGGGTTGGGAGTCTGGGGAAGACTGAACCACTGTACTCCACCCTTGGCCACTACACTCCCTTCCGCCATGTTCTGGCCTTGCCCATTCATTCTGGGAGCTGACTTTCACAGTCCAGGGGTTCTTCAAATGCCAGCTTTTATCTGATTGGAAGTTTTATGCTTGTGGATGAAGCTTGTTGACAAACAGTTTTAGGTAAAAGGATTCCTCTTGTATACTTCATCAGAAAGAAACTTAAGTATCAGTATCTAGTCCTATCCCAGGATTGTCTGCCATCCAAGAGTCATATGAGGAGAGGGCCAGAATACAGCTGGTATCAAGCCTGACGTACTAGCCCTCCAGGAACTCAGCCATGGGTCCCACCATTTAGTACTTAATTCTTCATTCCAACCCCCTTGGGATAGTTCCCCTGCATACAGTGAACTCAAGCATAGAGTGGGTTAGTCTCGCCAAAGACAAAACTTCAAGCCTTCCATCAGAAATGGGAAAGGGTGGTTGCTTGAATGCTGTACATTGAAGAAAAATCTGCATGTCAGCTGCTCACACTGACTTTTCAGTATCCTGTTTCAAATTGACTGACTTACACACATGCTTTCCAGTTTCACCCATCTCCCTAACTCCTGAGTCTTTCTGATTCCGACTTGGGAGCAGTTTGCTCTTGCCTGGACTCTCTGCCTTTCCCCACACCATGTCTCATATCAGGCAGCTGACCTCCAGCTTCCAATATTTCGCTGTTCTTGCCTCCTCCTCTCCTGTTCATTTTGTGCTTAGACTTTGCTTTTGTTCTTGCCATCCTAAAAGGCAAAACCAGAGAGTTAGCGGAGAAAGTCCATGAAGCCCCTGTCACTGGCAGGCAAAGACAGTAACAAGTCCACAGATTTGCGGGGAGACTCATATTAGGAAAGGTCAGAATGCCTGACCATTCGTGTCACCAGAAAGCCCTCAAAATCCCCCTTCCCTTGCTAGAAACACTCTGCAGAAGTGAAGGCCTTATTTTCAGGGAATGTTATTTCTTTAATAGGAGCAAAATGGTTATAATTTCTCTGGAGGCCCCGGTTTACCTATTCTAGTCTTTTTTGTAGCTCAGAAAACATACAGTCAGACAGACAGATACAAAAACACACACACACACACACACACACACACACACACACACACACACACACCAGATCCTCCATCATCTTTTTCTTTAAACTTGCCACTACAAAGACAATCCAAAAGAAGCTGCTGATCAAGGGGTCATCAGGAGAAAAAGTTTCTAAGCCTTCCATCCTGACTCCAGATCTTCTCTTTTCTACCTGCTGAGTGTGAGGTGCTGTGTGGATATATGACTTGGCCATAATGCAGCTTCCCTCACTATAAAATAGATACTATAAAAATAGACCAATAGCAAGTATGTGAAAATCAAGTGAAATAATTCATTCTTCGTGCCTAGCAACAAATGTAAGTTCACAAATCTTTCATGGATAGAGTATGTCATGAATAAAAAGACAGGTCTGCCTCTGCTGGGTGCATAAGTATAATTAAAAAAAAAAATCAAGGGAAGACCCTACCCACTCTGTCAAAGCCACCATAATAAAGGGCACTTAACATCAGAAACGTAAGGTATCAGCATGTTGGCCCCTCTGAGTGCTGAAAGAGATAGATTTAATTAACTCTTCTGTTTGGCTCATAGACACACCACCCTGCATAGTCTGCATGTGTGCATGCCTATCTTCATATGAAGTCTTTAAGAATACCAGTGTAGCTGAGAAGACACAATCTACACGTTCCAAAAGGTCCATTTCATTATCTGCACAACTGAAATGACCCTCAGAGATTTCCAACAGAATGTCTGGTAGTGTCATTCAACACTGATGAGGATCCAAAGACTAGAAAAGACCAGCACAGGACAGGATACATAGAAGAAACAATGTTTTCTCTTCCCTGGGGTATCAGGGCCACTGTTGGTCATACTCTGAGGCTAGATGCTCAGTCTGCACTGTTGAGGCAGAATAGACAGAGATCTGTCTACCAGATACTTTCTATCCTCTATCCACCCTCTGTTTCCATTCTTTCTCTTCTCCTTGGAGCCCCAGACAGACAATAGGTCAGAAAACTCATAGACCATGGATCTAGGCAACATGAAGCTATGATGTCCCTTTTCTACCAGCCACTATATTATTCCACATGGGCAGAGAGCTTTAGGCAGTCAACTATATATGCTCTCTTTTTTTTTTAAGTGGGAATAGAGGGCAGGGAAGACCCCACTTAGCTGTCATTCAAGGCCCAGGACCCTGGGCTCCCTCCTCAGCCTTCTGTTCCTTACAGGCCCTCCCCTACTCTCTGCTGGCCCTGGCTGTGGCCATGTATCTGCCAGTACTTCTGTGGCAGTATGCAGCTGTGCCAGCTCTCAGCTCTGACCTGCTGTTCATCATCAGTGAACTTGACAAGTCCTACAACCGCTCCATCCGCCTGGTGCAGCACATGCTGAAGATCCGGCAGAAGAGCTCCGACCCCCATGTCTTCTGGGATGAGCTGGAGAAGTGAGTTGCCCACTCTAGGTTTTTCTAGAGGACTCTGTGAAGCATTCAATTGATACCCATGCATAACCATCTTTATATTTTCCCTATGCCATCCTTCTCAAGAGAGCAAAGTACTCAGTTCATCCCATAATTCTTGGAGATGATTCTTCTCATTACTGTGGAGAGAAGAGAACTCTGCCTCTAATTTACAAATGCACACACTGAGCCACAGGGATTAATAGCTCTATTAATACTATAATGCTATTCCCTTGCTCAGAAACCTCAGTTAACTTCCCCTATGCTTAGCAAAAATGTTGGAAGTCTCAAACAATTGTCCAAGGCCTCAAGTACAATGTCAACTACTTTTCAAACTTATAGTTATAATTTGAGCATTCCTAATACCAAAATTTCACAGTGCTCCAAAATTCATTTTTTTAAACATCATTGGTATAGTCTTTCAAGTATTCCAAAATAGAGATATAACATCCCCACCCCAAATCTGAAACACTCAAGGATTTGGGATGCAGGATACTTAACCTAGTCTGGACAACAAAAATCTTCTATTTTGCTTAAGTAGTTTTCCCCTTATCCTTAAGCAAATCATTGATAAAATTAGTTATTCATCTAAGTACCAGGCTTAGTGTGTGTGTGTGTGTATCTGTCTGTCTGTCTGTCTGTATCTGTGTGTGCATGTGTGTGTGTATCTGTCTGTCTGTGTCGGTGTGTGTGCATGTGTGTGCGTGTCTTTTTGTCTGTCTGTCTGTCTGTCTGTCTGTGTGTGTCTGTCTGTCTGTGTGTGCATGTGTGTGTCTGTCTGTCTATCTGTCTGTGTCTGTGTGTGTCTGTCTGTGTCTGCATGTGTGTGTATCTGTCTGTCTGTCTATCTGTCTGTGTCTGTGTGTCTGTCTGTGTCTGCATGTGTGTGTGTGTGTGTCTGTCTGTGTCTGTGTGTGCATATGTGTATGTGTGTCTATCTGTCTGTGTCTGTGTGTGTGCGTGTCTTTCTGTCTGTCTGTCTGTGTGTGTGTGTCTGTCTGTGTGTGCATGTGTGTGTCTGTCTGTCTATCTGTCTGTGTCTGTGTGTGCATGTGTGTGCATCGGTCTGTCTGTCTATCTGTCTGTGTGTGCATGTACATAACTGCAGGTATTCAGGATGGGGAGAAAGAAAACAAGCGATATTTACCAGTGTAGGAAAGCAGACAGCAAGTAAGCAGAGTACACACATAAAATACATCTTAGTAGGTGACAAACAGTATGAAGGAAGTAAAGCTAACAAAGGTGAAGGGAGCTAGAAGATAAGAGGTAAGGATGGTGCGGTGTTTAAATGGCCTGGCATAAACAGTGGGCACCAATGAAAAGGGAGTTCAGCTAAGATTTGTGATCATGTTCTGTCTTGTGTTCATGTGCATGCTATGTCCTCTCAAAAAAGTTCCTCTCTACCATTTTGAAACCTATACTTAAGCCAATATTCTCTCTCATGGTTTCTAAACACTCTAACCTGCACTGTTACTTCATCTCCTAATATTCACAACTGCTATGGTTTATGCACATTTAGCAGCAAGAGTATTAATTATACTGCAGAGGGCATGTCTTATCTATCCCTCCCCTCAAGGCAGGCACCAAAGCTTCCTCAAAGCAGAGATGGGATTACCTGTACCTCCCCAGCACCGCTTTCAGCAATAATGAGTTGTTAGTTATTAGTTTGTACAAGATGAATGAACTGGCCTCAAAATCACACTCAGAACACAGAATTCTATTATTTACATTCTCAATCATAAGCTTATTGCTCTGTAAATCCTAGTTTTGACTTTGAGCTTCAGTTAACACTGCTGGGCCCAGTCACAGTTTAATGATCATCCCTGGATTTAAGACGCTATGTTTAATGTTTGGAGGCCTGAGAAATACTCACACACCTCCTCCAAGGGAAGAATTGTGGTTATAATCAGGGAGAGAATACAGATTTTCACGGATACTGAAAATGTCATTTGGGGCTAGAGAGATGGATTGGCAGTTAAAAGCACTGGCTGCTCTTGCAGAGGACTGGAGATAGATTAGCACTCACATGGCTGCTCACAACATCTGTAACTCTAGTTCCAGGACTCCAACACCCTCTTCTGCAGGCAACGTATGCATGTAGTACACTGACCGACATGCAGGTTAACCACCCACACACATAAAATAAAAATAAAGGTTACAAAATTAATGTCATGTTAGATACACAGAACAACGAGTCTCCCACATGACTTTTGGGGTGTGGCTTTAAATGATGTTTCCTAACAGAACCTTCTTTCTTCCCCTGCCCAGAGCCCGGAAAGAACGGTACTTCGAATTCCCCTTGCTAGAGCGGTATCTGGCATGCAAGCAGCGCTCCCATTCACTAGTGGCCACCTACCTCCTGAGGAACTCCCTCTTACTCATCTTCACCTCGGTCACTTACCTATACCTTGGCCACTTCCATCTAGATGTCTTGTTCCAAGAAGAATTCAGTTGTTCCATCAAGACAGGGCTGCTACATGATGAGACCCATGTGCCAGATCTGATCACATGCAGGCTAACTTCCCTGTCTGTTTTCCAGATTGTTAGTCTGTCCAGTGCAACAATATACACCATACTGGTTCCAGTGATAATATACAACCTTACACGGCTGTGTCGTTGGGACAAACGACTCCTCTCCATCTATGAGATGCTCCCAGCTTTTGATCTCCTCAGTAGAAAGATGCTGGGGTGCCCCATTAATGACCTCAATGTGATTCTTCTTTTCCTCCGAGCTAACATTTCTGAGCTAATCTCTTTTAGTTGGCTGAGTGTCTTATGTGTGCTGAAGGATACAACCACCCAAAAACACAACATTGACACAGTGGTTGATTTTATGACCTTATTGGCTGGGTTAGAACCTTCAAAACCTAAACATCTCACCCAACAGGTGTGTGATGAACACCCATAGTTTAAAAAGGAACCACAGAGAAATAAGTTTTGTATAAAGTAACTCGTTTTCTTCACAAGCTATATAAAAGACCAAAAAAAAAAAAAAAAAAAAAAAAAAAAAAAAAAAAAAAAAAAAAAAAAAAAAAAAAAAAAAAAAAAAAAAAAAAAAAAACCAAGATAGTGATGATAATGGTAGCCACTTAAAATCACTAAAGTTGATTCTGCTGAATATCCTGTATTTATACGAAGATAGAATCAATGTGTGAAAATTCAATGTGAAGTCTAGAAACGGAAAGTCAAAGATCTGAGAAATTAAATCTAAAGCATTCTGAGGACAGCGGCACTGACTGAATAAAAGTCTAAACATTGAACACAGAAGGATTCTAAAGGACATTAGTGAAGGAAAATTTTCACAGTATCCACTCACTCTAGATATCATGTTGCCTCCGCCCAATGAGAAGGTAGAACAATTTAGTACGAGATTAATAACGTTATGAGACCTCTGGAAACACTTTGATTTTGCCTATCCTGCTCTGTAGACATCTTCAGCCTTGCTGAGTCCTCCATGGCCTGCAAAGTGAATCAAGAAATAACTTGAACTTATAATCTGCTCCTGGAATGGAAAGACAGAAGCAAAGGCCATCAGCAGAATCTTTAAGGGTCAAATACACTTTTTATTATATAAACTGAAGCTTCTTTTCCACAAGGGCTCAGATTAGGAAATATAAACATTTTCATAAGTCTTAATAGTTCAAGGTATACTACACCTTTACTTACAGTCAACCACTGACGGCCAGTAGAGATTAAGAGACTTGCTGCCAACCCTGATGACCAGAGTTCAGTCCTGGGACCCAAATGCAGAAGGAGAGAACCAAATCCTACAAGTTAGCTTCTGATCTCCACATGCAAATAAGTGAATAAATAAATAAATGTTAAACACTAAAGTCACGTTGATCCACTTTGTACATTCTCCGATACACTATTCCATCCTGGCATTTAAGCACCAAAGGCTAACTCCGATTCCAGAGTTTGTGCTTTATCTACAGTAACATGGTATCTCTTAATGAATATTTTTTAAGTTGTATGTTCTGTGTTTCTTGAGAGAATTTTTACACAAGCCATTTAGATTCCTCTTCATATATATATAGGTAAGTAGAAATGTCATGTTGCTTCTGATAAATTTAACCTAAAGCAAGTCAAGGCCTTTAGATGCTCACCAATGGCATTAATAAAAGTTTTATGTATTGACAAGTTCAACTGCTTGGTAAGTATGGGAGCCTCTCATGATGATGATCCACACGCTGTCCACTACTTCAATCTCCCTCTTGCCTCCCCATTAGGTAAAACGATGGGCATGAGTGATGGAGCAGTGAGAAAGGAGGTCTAGAAGTCAGACCAAGCCCTGCCTTTCTTTGTATAAACACAACAAACTGCTTTAAAACTCTGTCCCCAACTTTCAATTTTAAAATTAACAGAATAACTGTTTTATGGAATGGCATGGCCTTCTTAACTGACAGATACAAGATCAGTCACAGCTCTTTGAAAATCCTCCAATAGAAATTAGATCTGAGGAAACCAAAAGGACCAACCAAACAACAAGAACAACACAGCTGCATTTTGGTAGTTGTAACTCCTGATCCCAGAATGCATCTTTGCAGTTAAACAAGCTTGGACATTTCACCATACATGTACCCTAGCAAAGGATCTCTGTCCTCAAAAGATCTCAGCTTCGTTATAATAACATTCACATTGTGGTTCTGATAATACCACCACCACCTCCTCCTTTTCCTTCCCTTCCTCTTTTCCCTTCACCTTCTGTCTCCAGCCCTTCAACCCACCACTATCATGGAGATTTCTATAGGATCATGGGAAGAAATGCCATAAAAAGAATCTGATCCATCATGCTTTGGGAGAAAAAAAGCAAGTCCCCTTACTCTATGCAGATGCTACACACCTCTAACTTCTTTAAAATTCACAGCGCAGAACTCTCCTACAGAATACTGTACACCATAACACACCCTCTGACAGCCCACTTCAATCTCTCTTAGAAAGGCTCACTTTGCATTACTAAATAAACTACTGCTTAAACTCTGTGTCTCTTGACTGAATTCTTTCCTTCCACAAGACTAGAACCTAGAAGCCAACACCATATCAACTACACACTTTCACTGTAATCAGCTACTTGTAGTACCCATGCTTCAGTATTTGGACATGCATTCATGCCTCCTGGGTGCACTTCTCTGCCCTTTAGTGTACCAATAACTACTTCTACATAGAGGGTCCAGAAGTAGCTCTCCAAGAATCCTTCCTATTTTCTCCCTCTTTCCCTAGATGGCTGTTGCTATAACAAGCAAAATCTACTTCTGAAATAAACTTTCATACTATATCAGTGTTACAAATTTATTTGTCTTTCTTCTTGAATTAAATTTTCTAACAGTTGTATCATAGTAGACATTAATCTGCATAAATCAGTAAAAGATCAAGTTGGTCAGTAGCATCACATACGTTAGAACATTCAAACACATTTACAGAGTTCAATATCAAAAGGCCTTGGCCAGAGAAATGTGTGTCACGTGAACTGAACAAAACCATCAAACAAGTAGAAATAATTGTGCAAAAGACAATAAAACCATAGCTCAAATAGTTAAAAGACATTTTAATTATTCTTATATGACTAAGGAGAGATCTCACATGGTACAGCATTTACTGCACAAGAATTAGACACTAATTTCAGATTCACACCACAAACCTAAGAAGCCAGGTGTGGCAGTGCATCCAACACTGGAGAGAATGGCCAGGCATTCTAACCAAAATGGCTCCAGACTCAGTGAGAAATAAAAAGTCTCAAAAAATAAAATGAAAAAGCAATTGAAGAAAAAATTCTGAAATCAATCCCTGTCTTTCATATGCACCTACATGAGTGAATGCACCTTCACACTTAGGTGCACACATATACCACATACACACCAATAAAAGGGGGAAAGAAACAGTGCTTTCAAAGAAATCATAACTCTTTAAAAAGATAAGAAATTTTTAAAAAATGTATTCAGTATGCTCTAACCTTTGTGAAAATATCAAGCACATTTACTAAAATGTTAACAGTACTTCATTCAAAGAGGCAGCATTATGAGTTTCTTGGGGGCTTTGTGTTGTTTTTCTTTCGTTTTGGTGGTGATGTGTTTTGTTTGTGGTTTGTTTTGATCTGACAATGGGGGTCAAAGTTTGACATGAATAGGACCAAGTTTAAAATAATGGTTTTGTTTTTGTTTTATCAAAGATTTGTTTTTCTTTTAACTTTTAGTTATATTTAGTTATGGGGGGGTAGGTATTGGCAAGCACAGTATGGGCACGAGAGTGCAAATGCCTTAGAGCTGGAATTACTGATGTCTGTAAGCTATAAGAGGTGATTGTTAGGAACTAAACTTGGGTTTCTGTCATTTGTTCATTCATTTAGGAGAGCTAGAAATCAAACCCAAGGCCTGTCACTTACTAGGCAAGTGTTCTAACACAGAGTTAGATTCAGCTCATGGATTTCAAAAAAGAAAAAAGAAAAAGAAAAAACCTCCCCAATCTGGACATAGCTGTCTATGCTTGTAATCCCAGAATTCGGGAGACAGAGAAAGGAGGATCAGGAATTCAGGGTCATCTTCCCTACATGGAAAGCTTAAAAAACCCCAATCTTTAAAAGCCAGAAAATAATAATACCTTCTTAATTTATAAAATTTGCAAGAAATGTGTCTTAATGTAAAAAAGAAACTCTAATGAAAAATGAGTAATAAACATTTTTGTGCATATTCCACTGAAGTCCATTGACCAAAACAACCTGCAGACTAAACCAGGGTGGGAATTTCCTCCCGGTAGGCATGACACATGAAGATGAATAATACAAGTAAAGTCAAATAGATTTCAAAGTCTATGAGAACAAAACACAGCTAGACAGCAAATCAGGCAATTAAAAATAATAGTTTTTAGTAAGAATAAAGTCAATTTCAATTACTACTGTTTTCAGGTTATAAAAGTTTCAGTATATATTTTCAAAGACAGTGTATTTTGAGGGCTGTCATAATTCTGATAGATCCCAAAACTAAATTTACAAAACTACCTTAGGTACATTTGTGAAGGCAGCACCCTGGAGCCTCACCGTTTGACACAATCACATCCTCCAAAAGCAGCTTATAACCTCGGCAGTTACAGGAAAATGTCTACAAGCTTTTTCTCTGTCTTAAAATTTTGTCTCAGAATGTTGGGGGTGTATGCCTTTAATCTCAGCACTTGGGAGGCAGAGGCAGGCGGATCTCTGTGAGTTTGAGGCCAGCCTGGTCTACAGGGGGAATTCCAGAACAGTCAGAGCTATACAGAAAAACCCTGTCTTGGAGAAACAAATAAAACAAAACAAAACAAAATCTGTTTTGTCAAAACTGCATCTGTTTTCACAACTTTCAGAGATGAAGTACTTGGGTCACTTACTAAATGAATTTTTTTTAGTAGTAGTCGTATATTTTTCTTTAGTAATTCAGTGCACCTGCTGCTAATCATGTAACATCTTTTTGAACTTTAATGTACAATCTTAAATGTCTAGATTTTGAGAATTTAACTATGTATCAGGATACTAGTTTGGAAATCCCATCCATCACATTACTAATATTGTTTTGTGAGAGTTAAAAACTGAACAAGAGGCTCAGTCACCTGGTTTTGTGTCACTACTAAAAGAATGTAAACCTGCTGTCCAGTCTAGGGCCATCTTACACATAAGATCTGTCCATCTTTCAACTAACCTTAGTTATAAAGATTAAACTATAAAAGTAGGGTGTGTGTGTATAAATACACTCTTGGCTTCATTCAAAAACCACTGAACTCTGACTTTATGCTAACATTTTATTAAAAACTAGATCCCAAGCTTTGAAACAATTAAGGTTTTTGGTTTTTTTGTCCCCCTATCCTCGAAGTTCATAACTCTTATGCAAGTAGCATAAGTGGGAAGCTAAGTTTCAGGACTAATATTCAAAAGGAATATTAGGAAGCCCAGGAAGGTCTGCTCGGAGCAACCGGGAAAAGCAGATGTTGACTCGCACCCGCCTGAACGAAGCGAGAACAGGAACATCAGAATAAAGGTTTCCTTTTGGCTTTGGGTTTTTTCCGCTACTACACTCTTAACACCGGGTAGGACTGGTCCTATCCAGCCTCAGCTTCTTCCGGCATCCCTGAGCCATACCCCTCCTCCAAACGCTCCGCCACCCATAGCTTCCAAATCCGGAAGTTTCACGTGGCTGTAGTGTTGCGCAACTTCCGGCAGGGCTTCCTTCGGAAACTGACGCGGAAGTGCTGGGGAGTGCCAGCTGGTTTCACCTCCCTCCCATGCGCTCCGCTGCCCGAAGCCCCCGAAGTGGGGCCGGATCATGAGCCTGCTGGGCGGCCTGGCTTCCGAGCCCCGCACCCCGCTGTCCAACAAAGCCAGGATGAAAAGGCTCCCGAAGAAGAGCCAGAACGAGAAGTATCGGCTGAAGTACCTGCGGCTGCGCAAAGCGGCCAAGGCCACGGTGTTTGTGAGTCTGGGTTCAGCCGCTCTCCCTGGGAACTGTTTTCTCCACCTGTTCCTCTCCTAGAGAAACAGTATCAGTCCAGCCTTAATTTCATCACTTATTAGTCCCCTATCCTTGGATAAGTTATTTCTCTAGTCCTATCTACTCCTCTGTAAATGAGGAATACAAACTGTTCTGCCAGTAAATTGTAACGTTTCATTTTCCAGATAAGCTGGTATTAAGTGTCTTAAGGCAAGAACACTGAAGCCTCGAGGGATAGTTTGCCCAGACTCCCACTTGAATATCCTGATTACGGTTTACTATTTACACTACACAGCCTATTTCCTAAGCACACGCTAACTCCAACGCTGTGACTGACACCTTGTTTAAACAGGCACCCCGTCGTTCAGAAAGGCTGGGGTTGTAGCTCCCTTTGAGGACGCTCTAGGTGTTTCTGCCTACTCTCTACCTGATACTGGAAAAGAAACTCGGCCAAGGTGTATCACCACTTCCTACCTTAATTGTAAGGAATTTGGAATTTAGTGGATGAACTTCTTTGCCAACCAAGACTTATTAGGGTCTGATAAGTCTAATAATTACACTATTCTGGCTTAACTAGAGTCACCTTGGTGTACGTTCTAAATGCTCTCACACATCCAAATCAAGTAGTTTAATTCTTCTGCCTACAAACTTTCTTTTAGACGTATCAGGGAAAGTTTTGTCATTCCTAAAATGCGTGTTGGAAAAAAAATAAAAGTAAACCAAGAACAAAAATACCTCATTTACTGTTGCCTGTTGTCACTTCATGTTAGAGCTGCCTAATGCTCTAAATTTGTTATTTAAAGATATTGGTTCCTTTAAGAATACGAAAATCTTGTGAAGACAGGATATTTTGAACATTGAATTTGATGTTCTACCTGTGAAACACTCAAATGGCCATTACCTTCAGAAGTGGTTTTAAGATAGACTGACTCATAAGTAAGGAACAATGATACTTAGGATTTTTCATACAATATTTAATTCCTTTTCATCCTTTTTTCTCTTTCTCCAAGGTATTATTCCTTAAAATACTCTGGGTTAGATTGTCCTTGTCAAAGTCAAGCATAGCTAGTCCTTAGAATTTTGTAGTAGTGTAAATTCAGGTCTAGGCAGTTTACCCTTTTCTCTGCCTAAGGCTGCAATAATTGGAGTGACCATATACCTTGATTTTCCCAGTGTATGAAAATCCTAGTGTACCTATGCATTAAGAGTGCCCCTGTTCATCGAAAGGTGTCCCTTCATTAGATAAGAAATTATGTAATTACTCTCCCCGAAGTAGAACCCAAATTTTAAAGAAATTTATTATTATTATTATTAATTTGTGAGTGTGCCACCAAACACATGTAGAGATTAGCAGACAAGTGTCAAGAGTCATTTCCTTCCACGGAGGGTTCTGGGGATCAAATTCAAGTTGTCCTGCTGGCATAGAACGTGCCTTTCTCTTGAGCAGTCCCAGTCTTGGAAAGATGTACTAATAGTTTGTATGCAGAGTAGAGCAGCATTTCTCCTTAGCCCGAGACACAAAGGGCTTGATGTTTTTGTTGTTTGTTTGAGATACAGATTTTGTTCCAAGAAAATAGCTTCATTTTTAAGTTCATTTTATGTGATTACAGTCCATTTTTTTTCTTAAAGGAAAATGCTGCTATTTGTGATGAGATTGCTCGTCTTGAGGAAAAATTTCTCAAAGCAAAAGAAGAAAGAAGGTAAGCTAGCTTCATTTTGTTATTATTATCATTATCAGTGATTGATATAGAGTTTTTTTTCTCCAGTGGATTCTTGCACATTTCATAACCCTTTGACCGCTTGAAGCAATATACAGAAACTCCAAACCTGTGGTGTTTTGTTAGAGTCTGATGGCAAGAGAGTTCTTCCTCTCATCCACTTACTACATGTAGTAAGTTATCTTATTACCACTTCCCAATTGTGAAAGCCAAGAGATAAAAAACACTGCTTCTCATTCTACAAATATTCAGTCTGCTTTTCCCTATGTGAAGTGCAGTAGGTATGTGGATACTTTTAATTCATATGAAAACCCTTTAGACACCTAAGGTCTCCCACCCTAAAGGTAGAAGAGCCTTGCTGGTACAAGAGAAAACTAGGCATTATCTTGATTTTTTTACATTGGTTATCCCCTAGGGCTTTATTGTCTCCAGGCTTCAATAAGAACCTTATTGTTTGAGTGTGATAATCTTTGTGTATAATTCTGTATTTCCCAGTACTTAAGTAAAATAATGAATTTAGAAGGGAAAAAAAAAAAAGGAAAGAAAGAATTCACTCTTTCTCCTCCCATTCTTCTCCAACCTCAGATACTTGCTGAAGAAGCTCCTCCAGCTTCAGGCTCTAACTGAAGGGGAACCACAGGCTCCAGCTCCTTCTCACAGCTCCAGTTTGCCCCTGGCTTATGGTGTGGCCAGCTCTGTGGGACCTATCCAGGGAGCTGGCCCCAGCACTGGGGCTGAGGAACCATTTGGGAAGAAACCCAAGAAGGAGAAAAGGGAAAAGGGAAAAGAGAACAACAGACTGGAAGGTATTTCAAGAAGACAGTGTACCTGATGCCTCAGCGGCTCTACTGATGTCAAAGACCTGGTAGACACAAGGGCCATGTGTGTTTCATAAAGTTCCCTAAAGTCCCTGGAGAAGCACATGTCCTATTAAAACTACTTTGGAGAGATTCTGGTTAGACCTGATAGAGGGGGGGGGAAGCAACCCTTGGCCTTTGCTTCTGACCCTCCTCATGGGCCCCTGTATTTACTGCACTCTTCTCTAGAGGCAGGGAAATAGTACGGTAGCCTTTTGAGCATATTGCTAGCTCAGGAATTCCTGCTTGTAGAATTGTTGAAGAGTATTTAGAATTGTAAGATTTTTAGCACCACAGTGCTTATATTAAAATTGGTTACTGTTAGTAGACAAGTCAGATACTTGGGCTATGGGGGACAGGCCCATATGGCTATTTAGTAAATACAGATGGTACCTCAGTTATAGAGTGGTTCATCTTAGTGATTTTTTAACTTCACAATTCTGTGAAAGCAGGATGCATTCAGTAAAAATTGGACTTTAAATTTTTATCTTTTCTTAGGATAGTGATAGGCAGTGATACTCTAATATTAGTTAATGGCATCAAACCACAACTCCTAGACAAATACACACTTGTGGAAACACTTGAAACTCCACAGTGTACTCTATTGCCATGATGTTTGTTAATATATATTATATACATTAACTTACAGTATTTTCAACTTGTGATGGGCTCTTGATATAAAATGCCATCATAAGGATCATCTACATAACCGAGATTGGCTTTCTGCCTTTACCATTTACATGTAAATTTCCCCTCCCCTTGGCAGTGGAAGGGACATAAAGTGGGTGACCCCAGATTTGCGTTTCAGTTCTGAAGAAAACATCCAAGAAAAAGAAAATGGAGGGAGGTGCTCGCAAGCTGGTTCGGCCCATTGCCCTGGATCCCTCAGGACGGCCTGTGTTCCCCATCGGACTAGGGGGTCTAACAGTATATAGCCTGGGGGAGGTGAGTGAGACCAGCTTATAGACAGGATAATCAGAACCATGGGAGTGGGGTTGAGCCTTCCCTGTTCCCGCAGCAGCAGCCCTTTACCAACCCCAGGTCAGTTTTTTCGACTCACAGCCATCACTTTGATTTGTCTCTCTGTAGCCCCAAAGTGGCTCTACAGGCTATCATAGTAAATCGGGCTTCTAAAGCTTTAAGTGACCACAACTCCGGATTGGGGAATCTTTTCTAGATCATCACCAACCGAGCTGGCTTCCATGATGAGAGTGCCATATACCCTGTGGGCTACTGCAGTACTCGAGTGTTTGCCAGCATGAAGTGCCCAGACCAGAAGTGTCTGTATACCTGCCAGGTCAAGGATGGTGGCGTGCAGCCCCAGGTACTCACTCCACGATGATGCTTTTCCCTTTTTAATTTTTTTCTTTCTGTCTTAGAATCTTCATCCTGGACTCTTTAACTATGTTACTTCTTAGGACCCACTATAAGATACTCTGTCGTCACCGTACAGCACCACAATGCAGAAAAACTGGCCAGCTCTGTCAGCTGTACTTGTGGGTGTTTGATCTTGAATATAAATTTGTATTTAGTTCTCTAGGTGTTAACTTTTCCTTAAACCATAGTAATTGTACCACACATACTGTTACTGTTTGAGGCTAAAACAAATTGGCTTAGATAAGTGCAAATTCCTACAGAGAAGATTATTTGGTATATTGTTGCTTCAGCTAAGATGCAAGGACCCTTAGGCAAAAGCAGCAGTTTCAGAGTTTCTGATACAGCTGCCAATTAAGAAAACTTGAGCTGGAGGCGAGGTAACCCGAGGCTGCCTGTGAGAAACCGCATCACTGTGCTTAACATCATCTCAACCACACAGCATGGTCCACAGAAAGTGTGCTAATAGGAAGTTACCAGTATGCAGTGTGCCATATTGTCAACATCTGTAAATAGAGTGCTATATAATCAGGGTCTCTGTAGAATTTTAATGAAAAAAAAAATCACATGATTCTTAATTTCCTTTGAGAGACAAAATGCTAAAAGAAAAGAAAGATTTATGATTTTAAAAAAAATTTAGCTTGAGGGGCTGAAGTTAAGGGCTCAGAAGTTTAGAGCTCTGGCGATTCTTCCAAAGGTTCTGAGTTCAATTCCCAGCAACCACATGGTGGCTCACAACCATCCATGAGATCTGGTGCCCTATTCTGGCATGTAGACATACTGCCAGTAGCACATTGTGTACATAATATATATATTTTTAAAAATTTAGCCTGAATTTTTACCCCAGCATCAGGTGACTAGTTTGATATTAACTAGTATTGGCAAAGATAAAGAAAAATAAAAGTAAAAACTGGCAAAGTATCCTTTTACCCAGAATATTTCTAGGTACTCGTGTTCCACAGAGAAATAGAGGGTAACATAGAAAATGGGTCTCATTTCTGTAAAGTGCCATTTGTATTTGGACTTAAAGCTCTAAGTAAATAGAAAGGTATGGAGCGAGTTCAGTGTTGACCACTGGTTAAGCAAGAGAATCCAAAGTCCTGGGATTTTCTGTTTGTTGGGTTTGAATCTTTTAACAACACTATAAGAAGCTTTTACCCATCTCCTGTCATGCTGTGCAGAAGCCTCAGCTCTAGAGACTGGGACTATTTCATACAACTCTACTTTTCGACCCTTGCAAATTGACCTAATTGTTCCTGTCATTCTCAGTTTGAAATTGTTCCTGAAGATGACCCCCAGAATACCATCATCGGCTCTTCCGCAGATGCCTGTTATGAAGAACTGGTCAGGGCCATCAGTGCTGCTGCGTAAGTTGGCCACCAGTTTAGTGACACATTAAAAGGATCACCATTGGTACCATGGAGACCTTTTCTCTCTCAGTGCCTGGAGATGTCTTACTTTATAGAAACCTAAGCTATAACCTTCAGATTCCTTAGCTGCTAGCCTCGGAGTATATTAGGCAAGCTTAAGTGTGGTATCTGTTCATACCACCATTCCATTCTAAGCCTGTCTTCATCTCCTCCTCAGCTCTCATCAGTGAAAGCTCTCTCCTCTTCTGCTTAGGGGGAAATCGATGCCTAACCTGCTTTCATGTGGTGCTGAGTTCTTCGGGTTTTCTCATCCAATCATTCACAACCTGATTCAGAGTTGTCCAGAAGCTCAAAACTGTGTCAAGTAAGTGTGAGCAAACCTGTTCCATTGATAGATGCTCAGTTGCCAGCTGACCAGTGTCCTGCACAGGCAACTTCTTTGTTTGCGTATGCATTTTTGTGTCAGTGGTGTGCTTGCTTCTTCACCATGTGCCACAACATTGACCCACTTACCCATCTAGACAGATGAGCAGAAGCCAGTTACCTACTGTGCCTCTTAACAGTTGATTGCACCATATCCAGAATGCTTGATGAGACATGCTTCAGATATGGTTTATTAATGGTCATTGTGGGCTTTTAAAGACTTATATGTGGACCAGGCATGGTGGTGCATACCTTTAGTTCAGGAGACAGGGGCAGGTGGATCTCTTAAGTTCCTGGTTTTCCTGGGTAGGAAGTGACTTTATATGCACAAAAGGTAACTTAGGGGCGAAACCTCAGTCTAAGCAGAAAGTCCAGTTGTTTTCTATACACATTACACATAACACCCTGGAAAGTTTTACATAATATTTTTATAGTGTACCTTCATTTTAATTGTGACCATCCCATGAGGTATGGAATTTCCCATTTTTGGCTTTTCATGGTTACACAAAATGTTTTGGAGTATTTTGAATTCTCAAATTAAGGCTCAGTTTATGCCATTTTCTGTGTGTACCTTGGAACACTGTCACCTATCATCAGAGGCTTGCCACCTGTCACACAGACTTGCCTGCTCAAGTTTGTTTGGGTGTTTTTTCTTAGCTGATGCTTTTTAGATACATAGCAGGAAGGACATGATGAGAAAAATAACTTGATCTATTTGGTAGGACAGATGATTACAGACTAACAGACAGCTCTCAAGAATGATTCCCTTTGGTCCACAGTTATCAGTGGGTGAAATTTGATGCATACAAACCCAGGAAGAGGCAGCTCTCCCAGGAACTGCCAGAGGATGATGCAGCTATGAGCCTTGAAGCTTTTCAGACACAGACATTTGATGATGACCATGATGATTCCATTTTGCCAGGTATCTTAACTTTGCCTTTCTGACCATCTTTAGACTACTGTATCCTCATCACACATTGGTGGGCAGTAAGTAGCATGCTTTACTGAGCCAGCCATAGAGGAAGGGGGACATGAAGCCTGCCCAGGGCTCCCATATTACTCACAGAACCTGTCCAGAAACTTCAGTGTCTCATTCTGTAACTTAAGTGAGATTAGAGGGAAACTGGCAGGGTTTGCTACACATGAGAAGTCAAAGGTCAGTGGTGGCTTTTGGCCCTGCCTATGTTGCCTGTACTACTTCTCATAAATGGAAAGTGGTCAGGGGCTCAGGAATGTTAGGGTCACACAGGTTAGTGTGTGTGACAATCTACTTTTCACCATTGTTAAAATACTTACCTGTTTATTTTACCAACCGAGGGCAAAATAGGGTTGACTTTTCCAAGTACAAAGAATTAAGAGGTTGTATATGCATCCAAGCAAAACAGTCCTGAGATTCACAGGCAGTCATGCAATTAAGGAATTGTTTCTCCAGGATCCCTGGACCTGCCTGAGCTTCAGCATGAAGCCTTTGTGTCGTCTTACCAGCCAGAGTTCCTGACACATGAACCCTTGGTGGACACTGACCTGCAGCACTTGAAGTCCCCGTCGCAGTGCAGCCCAATGCAGTCTTCAGACTGAAGAGGGCAGGACCGCCTTCCTTTTTAACTAAAACTAAAACTTGCTCTGTGAGGGAGAAGGCAGCAGTCAAGAAGTGCAGCTATTAACACAGTTCATCATGGGTGCCTCTATGCCGATGGTGTACCCTGGGATAAACTTCAGTTGCTTTTATTTTTAGTAATAAATATCTCTTGACAGTTCTGCTTATTTTTATCTTCTTGTAGTCAGGATATGGTCATTTTGCTTGGTTCTGCCTGAAGTGAATTTAAATCTTTATTATCACACTTAATCTGTTTGGGTTGCTTTAAAAAAAAAAATAGCATAAACTAGGTAGCTTGTGAACAACAATACATGTATTTCTCACAGTTTGGGAGCCTGGGAAGTTACAGTTCAGGATGTCTGGTGATGCTTGCCCCCTGGTTTTTAGCTGGCTGCCTTGCCGACTGCACGTGGAAGGGAGTTAACCAGGACTCCTTTACAAGGGACTAGTTCTGTGCAGAGCCATTTTGACCTAATCACCTCCCTAAGGCTGTAGCTATATTACAGAGGGATTCAG
Source organism: Sigmodon hispidus (assembly GCA_004025045.1). Classification (NCBI taxonomy): domain Eukaryota; kingdom Metazoa; phylum Chordata; class Mammalia; order Rodentia; family Cricetidae; genus Sigmodon; species Sigmodon hispidus. The sequence goes on from PVIH01001406.1 coordinate 155,605, forward strand.
AACAACAAAGTAAATACCTGGAAGCTGCTGATTCATGAAGTAAACAGATTCTAACAACTCTCTAAATTCTAATCCAAGTTAGGAATATTGGGTCACCAGCCCCTGTAACCCAGGCCCCAGCTTTATTTTCTTGTCAATATCTGTAGAACCCGTTCTCTGCTTATCTCCAAACTGGGAACATATATTTGTTCATCTTTTTTTGTCGAACTTTGCTTATATTTGAGGTGGTAAGATCCTCTCTAACTCAATTCCTTATTAAGGAATACTCTTGTACCCATATTAACACAGGTTCAGATATGACACTGTTAAGGATTAGTTCCTTTCCTCCATACAGACACATTGTCATTCAATTTTGACCACATTCTACACAATTGGACTTTTATAGAATTCATGCAGTAACATAGCATTAAAGTTTGCGGAGCTTTCTGTGCCACCTACTTCTGGACCAGTGGACCACATTACTTGGATGTGGTAATAATTAATAAAATTAAGGTGAATTATCAGAAACAAACCACAGCCACCCAGCCAATTCCTCAGGCCTGTCTCCAGGAATCCTGCTTCTGTGTCCTCTAGGGAATGTCTCTGGGAAAGCTGAATACCCTCTTCTCTTGCTCTGCCCAGCTCTCTTAACTTCCTCTTTCCACATTCCTAAATCTGGGATTAAAGGCATTTTAAAGGTCGTTCCCTCCCTGACCTGGCTGGGTTCTGTGATTAACTCTGATATTCCAGATTAATTTTTTAAAGTATGTATCACCAAGTTCATAGCTTCATATCTACCAGAGTGGAAGAGGAGAGAACACAAATAATGTCACCCTGGTCTTGTTTTTTGTCAAGTTAGTAGAGCATGCTCCTTTTACCATATAAAATGTTGGCCCATTAGATTACAACCTGAATAAAGACAAACTAAGAGTTTGACTTTAAGCCAAGCATGGTGGTGCATACCTTTAATTCCAATAAGGAAAGGCAGGCAGATTTATAAATTCAAAGCCAGTAAGACTAGAAGGGAGATCCCATCTCAAATGACATTTTCTATAATTAGCACAAATTCACAAGTTTTGAACTTCAAACCTTAATCTACTAACTGCATAAATTTAAGGAGCTGCTAGGTATAATGGCCAATGGCTTTAATCCTAGCACTTCAGAGTAGAGGTAGGGGGGGGGCACTGAGTAGCAGCTTGTAAACAATAAATGTACTTCTCACACTTCGGGAGGCTGGGAAGTTAAAGTTCAAGCTGTCTGGTGATTGGTGGTTAAAGTTCAGGATGTCTGGTGATTGGTGATCCTTGCCCCCTGGTTTTTAGCTGGCTGCCTTGCTGACTGAATGTGGAAGGGACTTAGTTACCAGGACTCCTTTATGAGTCAACACTCATATCTTTATAAAGTAAAATAAAAAAAATAAGTTAAATAAATTAAGTTCACATCCCACTAAATATATCAGACATCATGGAAAGGTTGGTTGGTGTGTATATGTATTTACATATTTTATATATATTGAAATACAATACAAGCCTGTCCAAAGTCAGCATAGGAATATTTCTCCTTGAAGCATTCAGGGCTGTTTTTTACTTATACTCTCCTTTAATCCAATTTTCTAGTCAGTGATAAATTTCAAACAGTTAAATATTATTTTCATGTAGGGAAATGTACAGTCCACACACAATGTTTTAAATTTTTCAAACACAAAATTTGATTCATACATAACTTCATTACCACATACATTACTGAAACAAAGCTTGCACTGTTTGTACCGATTACTGGGTGTTACTGGACCCCAGGCTTGGTGTTCTTGGCTACCTCTAACAGCCTCCGCATCAGAACATGGGCATGTGTGCCAGTGATGAAACAGCCTAACTTCATTTGAGGATGGAAGCCATTTTGTTACAAGATCAGAATAAGTTCTTCTGTTTTTTTTTTTTCCAAAATCCAAGCTTGACCACGCTTTAACATATTTCTGGAATTTGACATACTCCATACCCTATGAAGTTTGACTCACACCTTGAATGTACCCTGATACTCTATTCTGCCAAAAATTTTTTGAAATGTTCAGCTAAATTCCTATGTAACCAAAATTCCTCTGAAAATGACCTAATCCTTGAAAATCGTAATCTTGCAGTTCTTGAACTATATAAACCCTTTTATCTCTGGTGTTTGATGCTATTTTTTCAAACTCTGATTTAAGATAGCCCTGTCTGACAGAAAATAAAGCTTGAATAATTTGACCAAAGAATTTGGGTAACAGTCCTTACTCTTTGGTGGGATTAACACCAGGGTTTGGCAGAGGGACAAGCGGATAGATTTGACTTCTGGGGAACTGTTGGTAACTTCGCTTATGTTCTCAATGCACAGAGGTAAAAGTGTGGACATTAGGAGTTAAATTTAGGCTAGAAATCTGCACAAGTCAAAGGCCCTTGCAGAATGTATAGTTTGGGTTTTTCTTCTTTGTTTTTGACAAAATGAACTCCTGACACAACACCTTTCTTGCTGTTTCGAATAGCACCAGAGCCCCACAGAACAATGAGAAACACTGCTTAAGCTCCCACTTCCCACAAAGAACAAATAGCTGTGACACTTGTCCCCCTTTCCCAAGCTTCAACAATACACATTACTAATTATAATACATTTATTTCTAATTTATTTTGGGGGGAGGGCAAGTATTCAAAACTGTTTCTCTAGATGAATTCTGGCTGCTCTGGAACTCACTCTGTAGATCAACTGGCCCTGAACTCAGAAATCTGCCTATCTTTGCCTCCCAAGTGTTGGGATTAAAGGCATGCACACCATGCTGGGCTTATTTCCATTTTTTTTTTTAAAAAAAGATTTATTTATTTATCACATATACAGTGTTCTGCTTGCATGCCAGAAGAGGGCATCATATTTCATTATGGATGGTTGTGAACTACAATGTGGTTGCAGGGAACTGAACTCAGGACCTTTGGAAGAGCAGCCAGTGCTCTTAACCACTGAGCCATCTCTCCAGCACCTTATTTCCAATTTATAATAGATGCAGCTTTCAGAGCTGTCATCTGTCTTGTCACCTTTGCCTGGCCCCAACTTGTCCTATAAGCTTATCATGTAACTTTCCTTTCAGCCCAAATTCTGTCTTCACTGAGAAGTTCACTTAGTTGAACGTCTATCTCTCAGGGACCTGAGACTTATTTTTAAGGCCTATTTGCCCTAAGCAAATCTTTCATGCATCCCTAATGCCTGTGGTTTCTCTACCCCTTGGGCCCTCTCTGTTCCTTAAGGCCAGTCCTTAGCACCTGCCAATATGCCTAAATATAGGGCTGATATGTCTCAAAGATTCACTTTAGAATCTTTGGGCTGAAAACATAGTCTGGGGGAACTTAATAAGGATACAAAGACATGGTATGTCTAAAGTTACCTGAAAGATTTGTCACAGGTTAATAAGGTTGGATGAGAGAAAGATTTCTGTTCCCCAGATAAAAACTTCTGCATTCCATAGCCATTTTCAGGGGTTTGTTTTTGTGAAGAATAAAGGAAGCACCAGCCTCTGTGGCCTTTAAAATTTCTCGAAGGCCTGAGAGTCTACAGTTTTGGAAGAAGGAGCAGAAATGGAGCATTTCACTCCCTATACCAGGGAAGTGGATGGTAGTAAGGTCCAATGTTGTAGTTAAGAGTTAGATCAGCACAGAGGCTTGAGCTAACTAGAGGAAAAGGATGGGATTTCAAGTGTCTGTTAGGCAGTGTTCATCTCAGAATAAAGGAACAGCAATATGCTAGCTGGAAGCTATTCAGTGAGGCTTCTCGTAATTATTCCTAAAAGCAAAGCTGTCATCATATAACTCCTAAGCGCCCAGATCTAAAGGACTGGCCCTTGTATCTAAGAGCTGGTCCCACTCCAGATGTCCTCTGACACCTCTGCCCTAAGTCCAGGAACCTGGTGTGTAATAAGAGCAGTGAATGGAGGAGCTGGCAAGGTACTGCTAGGGTGGTAAATGGCACACTGCTTATATTCACAGGGCCATGTGGTCCAAGCATAGCGAATAGCAGCCACAGTGCCAAGACAAGCATTGACACCCAAGATCAGAGTCTTGGTGGAGAAAGTGTTCACAGGAGCTGGAAGCCATTTGCACTGATGATCATTACAACAGGAGATCTAGTAAGAGAAAAACAGAAGGGCCAGACAAGTTAGGGTATACCAAAAAACTGGGAACTGCTCTTTCAGACATATTAGAAAGGAGGGGGAAATAGGCCATTCTGAGCCAAAAAGCAATTTCCTACAGTAATTATAAATGTTCATGCAGGTTAAAGGTATAGCTCAATGGAAGAGCATAAGCCTAGCTTGTACAAGGCCCTGAGTTTGATCCTAGCACCAAAAAGAAATTTTAATGTTCAAGTGACTGATTAATTAAAATCAATTTAAAATACTAATTTTCTGGGGAGACAAGGAAGAATAGTCAAGCATTCAGAGACCAGACCCCTGAATATTTTCCAGTTGATCCCTCCCTCCATATGTCAAATTGAGCAAGAATGTGACTGAGCTAGGAACCTAGCTGCAGATCTCTGGCAGCAAGGACAGGACACAAAGCAACCATGGCTACTGAGCCTTACGTATTAGAAAGCAATCCAGAGAAGACAAATTATCCAGATCCTAAAGGTTAAATTTTGCCCTAACCCAAACTGTGGTTCCAGGGCCAGGTGAAAGGCAGAACACCAGCTAACAATGGGGAGAATGCAGAGCTTTCCTGACAGTCTCTACATTTACTTCAAGCCCATGTGAACAGAAGCAGAGGACAGACACTGACAAGGCGTCTGAGGTGTGTGGACTCCTGGGAACCGCAGCTCTGAACTCCAGCATGAAGGTTCCTGTCACAATTATCATCTACAATGTCCTCTTTTCACACATCATCTCCCAGCCTGATCGTCGGGTTTCCCAAAGATGACTGATCCATCTAGAAATGCCTCTCCCTCAACTATAAAAGATTCTAATGAATCTTTCATCAGTGGCCCCAGTTCAACCGTAGTGATCCCTGCTAGGCTGTGGAGGAAAGCAGACTGGCAACATTAGTTTATACTAAGCTGGAAATCACCGAGCGTAAGCTTTTCAAAGGAGACACTAAACTCTAAGAATTTCAGATTGTAGCACAGTGGGACAAAAAAGACAACTAAGGTTTAGGGGATTTTTTAGAGCAATGATCATTTAACAGGTAAAGTATGAATAAGGCCATTCTCTGAGAAAAAAAAAAATGGAATGGAATATGGTTTGCTAGGGGCTAACTTTCCCTTCTTGGTTGCTCTATTAAACTTGTGTCTAAACAATGGACAGGTAGTTGTGCATTTGTCCTTCTGAGATAAGCTCAACACCACCCCAGCCAACCAGCAGCTGTGTCATCATCGATCACACTGCAGTGATAGAGAAGGGCCTCAGTGGGGAAAGACTCCTGACTCCCACAGAGATGATATTCTCACCTCAAATGTCTGGTTATCTTGCCTCTGCACTTGAATTTCCTGGTCATACATGAGGCTGAGCAGCCTTTTGTGAGCCAAGAGTTCTATCTTTTCAGGTAGTGGTCCTTGAAAGGTCAAATTCTTCTCACCATAAGCCACAGCTCGAGCCCCCAAGTGCAGTCGATAGGCCACAGTCTGTTTATCTCGAGGGTGGATGCTGCAGCATAAAGAACACGTGGAAAGTGATGGTCTTGAACTCAACAATAACCACATTATAAAGGAGAGTATTCAAAGCACTCAAGTGACTTACTACTAAGGGTGGCTAGTTTTTGTTGACCTGGTAAGGAAACTGCTTTTTGACCCCACGTTTCCAGGTTACACACACCTAGGCTGATGTGTGTTTGTTCCCACTGGTTAAAGTGATCCTAGAAAGCAAATTATTGATGGTGTGGCTTGTGGTTTTTTGTTTTGTTTTAATAAAAATGAAATCAGGCCAGTGAAAACCAGTCATAAATCTGACACAGAGACACCACCAACCACTTCCACCAGGGCCTCCAGATTCCTGCTCTGCTTCTGTTTCTACCCTAACTGCCTTCAAGGATGAACTGTAATAATGAACTGTATGTTGAAATAAGTCCTTTCCTTTCCAAGTAGTTTTGGTCATGCTATTTTGTAACAGCAAGTAGAAACCTTCACAACACACAAGGCTTCCTTATGACAGCACATACTTCCCAATATAAGACTTAAAAGTAATGGTGGAAGGGAGATAAGCTTGGAGATCCATTTCTTTAGAAATGATAAAAGGGCTTAAACCCAGAGCTTGGGACACATTAGTGCTTACTCTACTACTAAGCTACATCCCAGATCTTTGTAGACTCTTGCTCTGGATCTGTGAACAACTATAATGAGCAAAATCTCTCTTGGCCTGCTTTCATTGAGTGAGCATGACATAAGTTTTTGTTGTATAAAAGCACTGAAGTAGGTGCCAAGGGAGTTTTGTCTGGTTGATTAATCAGGGTTCCTATACTGGGAAGGAAGGTGCTTTGGTTTGGACTATACATCACATCGCAGCATAGATGATTGATACATACATCTAAGTTCTAACCAATATTAGCCCAATCCATCCCATTACAAGTGAACATCAGAATGAAAGACAACAAACAAGAATGTTCACTGGGAAAGCAAAGTTGAAGAGGCTCACATACCTGCCAAAGGGTGAGTCCCTATCACAGAGATCCATAGCAACAGCCATGAAAGTATTGGGCATCTTCAGGTTGGGAACAGAGCCAAAGTCTGCTGTTTGATGCCAGCGGATCTCAGGAAACCCATAATCTGATGTGTTCATCAATGTGTATGAAGACAGCTAGAAAAGAAAAACGCTGTCATTCTTACTGCACTGGACCCCTGGATGCTTTTCACTTACACTTTTCTTCTGCCCCACTCTTTTGTTCAAACATTTATTCATGGATTTTCTGAGCATCTCATACTGTTCAGAGTCTTTCCAAAGGTGGACAACACTGCTTCCAACAGCCACATGGCCTTTTACAATGTATTGTGAGGCTGAGTGTCCCTCCCACTCAATTCAGGCTTGCCCTGTGGTTTGCTGATCAACAGAATGTGGCAGAACTTTTATGCAGCTTCTGAGTCTTTGCCCAGAGGCCTTTGCTTGTGGCTTCTTGTTCTTTAAAACTGTGCATTGACTATGAGAGAAAAAGAAATGTCCAGCTACTCTGGTGGAGAAATTATAAATAGAGGAGGCTTTGGGCATATTACGGATACAGCTAGAAATAGCAGCTGAGGGGCCAGTTATGTGAATTTTTAGATCATGTAGTCAAATTATGACCATATAAGCAAGTCTCACTAACAACATACAGGACAGAGATGAAACATCTCAACTTAGCTCAGCCTAACCAGCCCAGGGAATATGAGTAGGTACAATGTTTTAAGCTACTGATCTAGGGTAATTTGTTACACAATCATAGGGAACTGGTAGATGAGTATGCAGCATAGGGCTGGCACTACAGAGAAGCAAAAAAGAATCCACCCTGTATATGGCAAGTTGCAAAAAGGCCCAAGTCTTCACTCTTCCTCAAATCCACACCTCTTGAATGTGACTTTGCAGTTCATCCACGACAAGAAACAGTGTATTTACCAATCTGTTGACTGAGTTCAGTCATGAGGCTTGCTTTAGCCTTTTTGGAAACTGAGAATAATGTGTTCCTAGCCTAGGCTTCAGGGCCTTGCCTAGTTCTTGTGTTTCTGTACTTCTGGTATCACCAAGAGAGGAATGTGGCTGGGCTGGCCTACTACTCTTTAGACAAGGATGAGAGCTGGAGAATGGAGATGCCCATCTAACAAGTCCAGCTCTGCTTCAACTGGAGCTGAGTCCTGGCTAAGTCACAGAGCTCTGACAGGCTCAGAGGGACCAAGACAAGATCACCTCGGGTATGTGAACCATGACATAAAGGTAATTCTGAGCCACAGGATTTGGAAGTGGTTTGTGACAAGGTAAGAGCTACCTAGTACAAGTACTTTACAGCTTTGCTGAAGAAACAGATCTGAGCATAACAAAGTAAGGTAATATGTAGCCACATAAAATAGTATGGATTGAAAGCTAAGTTGGCGGTACAGCAATTTGAGTGTACATTTCAACCAGCAATTACTATTGTACAAAGACATAGTCTCATAATATATTTAGGAGTTTAAAAAAATAAAAACAGAAAGGCAAAGTACATATGAGAAGCAGTCCAAGGAGTCCTATTTGGATGAAAAAGACTTGCTTCTTGAGTTACTGCTGTTTTGAGAGAGGGTGCAGACACCTGGCTGGGGTTTGTGATGGAAAGGCAAGCTTGGAAAGACAGCTAGCCAATGGTGGGGACACTGTTGTTACTTGATTCTGTGAACAATGTGAACCACCCAGGTTGTGCTAGCTACACTGCACAGTTTAGAGAAGATATTAAAATGTCATTCTCTTTCCTCAACCTCTTCCTCCAGGTACCATAATGTGAACAGGTTCCTCTGAAACATGATCCCACAAAAGTGACAAGGCCCACTAGACACAGACTGGAATCTCTGACCAAAATAAACTTTTCTTCCTTTAAGTTGACTGTTTCAGGTACTCATTATGGTGACCAAAGCTTAATATTTCTAGACACAAAGACATATATAAATATATATATATATAGACACACACACACACACACACACACACACACACACACACACACACACACACAGAAGCCAGATCTATCTAGAGAAACAATAATGGAAATGGGATGCTCAGAAATGAAGCAAACCAACAGGACCAGGCAGCCAAATGGACATAGGACTCAAGAGAAAACATTTAGTGCAGAGATTAGAATCAGTAACATTTGGATTATCTGCTTGGGATCAAGGGCAAGACACCAAAGACAACTAGAATGTGTGGAAACTACTGTTCCAGAAAGAGCCTGTAAAAACCAACAGCTGCTAAGTGTCAGTCAGTCCATCCATTCATTCTCTTAATGAATGCTTACTTGATTCAGGCAGCAACCTCACCAAGAAGACAGAGTAGAAGCAAAACACAAAATTGCAATGTTTCACAAGGTTACAATCCAGAGAAAAGACATGACAAATAAAATAAGATAAATGTGATAACTCACTATATCATGGAGAAAGTAATAGTATTCCAGAAAAACATACAATATGAAAAGAGAACGTTCTGAGGCTGAACAAAGACAACAGGACAAGAGAGCAAGCTATGTGAATATGAAAGCCTGTTAGGAAGAATCCTAAGATGATACACACTAACCCATATCCTTATATGATATTATATCCTTTGTGGTGGGGGCCTGGAGCTTGCTTCTAACCAACAGACTATGGTAATGGGATGCTATTCCTCTGATCATGTCCTGTCACACGGCAAAGAATGCATTTGCACATGTAATGTCACCAAACAGTTGACTTCAAGATCACCAAAAGGGAAGAAATCTTGGTGAGGCTGACCAAGTCAGGGGTGCCCTTTCAGACAAGATCTGGAGTCATAGACCGTGCCCTGCTGCCTTTCAGGAATCTGACTGCCCTAAGTCTTAAGGAAGCTTCAAGGAAATAAATTTTGTCAACAATCATGGGCGATTAAATGAGAACCCCAAGTCTCAGAGGAGTCTCCAGCTCTGCCTGACACTGGGATCCAACTAAGCCACCTGTGCCAGGCTCATATCACATGGAAACTGTGAGATAATAAATAAATGCTGGCTGGTTTAAAGCTGCTAAATATAGTATTATGCAGCAAGAGAAAACAGAGTAGAGAAAATACTTGGCAGGCAGGAGAAAAAGAAAGTGTCGGGCATTAAAGTCAAAGTATACCTAGTATACCTGAGGAAAAAAATCAGGCAGCCAGCATGGCTCAAATGGAACAGGCAGAGAGCACTAAGACGTAAGGTCAGGAGTGATGGGAGTGGAGCATATATGGCCTTCTCGGCATTAGTTGCAAGACAAGGGAAACACACTGGAACCTTAACTGATACATTGAGAATATCCTAAGAGGAAGAGTCAGCACAGAAACAAGAAGGAAGGCTTTTGATAGGAGACTGTTAGTCAAGGAAGAGTCTTTGGCTAGTGAAGGAGCAGTCAGGGTAAGCAAGAAATGCTGTAGACCCTATTCAGTGAGCAATAAATAAACTACTTCATGAGGAAGCTGATATGCCCGAGCCCTGCAAAGAGCAAGGGCTCTTGAGAGCTGCTTTACCTAATCAAAGTACTGAGAAAAAATGACTGTGAATGCCCAGCCATAAATCTGATGCCTATACCTATCCTTCCAAAGGTCAAGGTAGAAGGGGAGAAAAGAACATAAGAGTCAAAGGAAGAGTAGACATTTAGAGGTATGGACCACTAACTTCCAGATATAACATGACAGTATACTCAGACTTACAACAGCTGTGATTGCCTGCATAAGATTGGGTTTGTCTACATTCTGTCATGAAAAGGGGAGGGGCTCATGGAGTCCCACCTTCAACCCTCCCTGAGGATTTGTACACAGCTAATGGTTGATGAGACAGGGAGATACTTTTCCTCCAGTGATGTAGCTACTGATAAGGTGTCCATGCTCCTGCAAACCAACCTTTACCCATGATCCTACCCTGGGACATACACATACAGAGAGAGAAAGAGAGAGAGAGAGAGAGAGAGAGAGAGAGAGAGAGAGAGAGAGGAGAAGCTACCTGGAAAAAGGAGAGGGAGGGAGACAAGAGAAAGAGAATAACAGGATGAACATAATCAAATTGCTCGTGTACATGTAGAAAATGTCCCAATAAAACCTATCATTACATATAACTACTATACAGCTATAAGAGATCACATAAAAAGAAAGTGCCTCAGAGCCACTGTGACACACATGCTCCTGCTGTTTTTTCCTTCCGAGTTTTCTGGTATTTTCTGATGATTTAGACAGCATCTTATCCTCAGCCCTAGTTCCAGTCAATGAAAAATAGCATCCTACCCTCTCTCACACACAGCCATGATCCAACAAATCAAGCCACAGTTTGGCCAGCATCCAAATTGTCATCTGATTCTCTTTCAAAATGTCCAACTCCACCAGAGAAGCTACATTCCTTCCAGACTGTTCCACCCAGTCCTACTCATGACAGTGCCCAGAAAAAAAACTGACATCATCCCTATACACATGCCCAGATGAAACTTTAAGGATGTTTTCTGCTTCATGAGTGATGAGTACGACATCAGGAAAACAGAGAAAGGTTGAAACCGTGACAAGAGCCTTGACTGTGGCACAGAATTAAAGAAACGTTCCAGTTCTCTGGCTAGAATTCTGCTATGCAAGTCTGTCTTAACATAGGAAATGATGAGCCATGCTTCACGGCAGAATCTCATTAAAATGAAAAGAATAAGGCTGAATAAACAGCTCAGCCAGTTAAGGGCTTCTTGCATGGAAAGTTTGATCACCAGAACACACACGCCCAGCACTGTGGAAGCAGAGACAGGGTTCCAGGCTATTAGAGACTCATCTCAAAAAGTGATGGACAGTGTATGAGGAACCATACCCAAGGCTGTCCTCTGGCCTCCCACATACATACATGTACATGCACCTGTACAAACATGTACACACAGCACACACACCCAACTTCTTTCAATGCAAGGTCTGCAAATGGAATGATATTCACCAGCCAGTGTCATAATGGAACAAAGCAATAAAGTCACTGGAAACAGCCTTAAAGCCCAACAGGCAGACCTGCTACAATCAGTCCCTCCAACCAAAGGCCTTTCCTCAAAATGGCAGTGAGCTGGGAATTTCTTCAACTGTCCAGTTTCAAGGACGGCACTGCTGCACACTGGCCACATGGGGGCACCAGCACACTCCACACCTAAATTAAAGCTGCTGTTCTTCCTAAACTGAAGTACAGCCAAGGGTAGTTCAGTCTCCCACTGTGCTTCTCACAAATGCGTAGGCTAATGAAGACATATAATTGACAAACAAGAAACCCACAAAACTGGTCACATCAGAAGATGTTACAAGTAATGAGGAAGTTCTCAACCTACTCCTGCAAGGTCCCTTTTAAACCTCAGCCTCCAGATCTTCCTCTCCTGCTTCCAGCCACCTCTAGGAGGAAGTAACTCGAGTGTCCTACCAGCTCCCATCTCTTCCACAGGCTCCAGTCCTGTACTTCTATCTGTGCTCCTCACCATTGCTTACTTCAAACTCCACGCTTCATCTTTCCTAACAAGATAGCCATCCTTTCAGATGTCCTGACTCCATGCAAAAATAGTAAGTGCTAGCATCTAGATTAAGTTATGCACTAATTAAAATAATAAAGACATTTGGCAAATTGTTCAAAAATCACACAGCTCAAGAGGTATCATGGCAGGAATTGGAATCCCAGATGTCTAACTCCAGATCCAGGCCGTGAACCATGTTCGCCATTTCCCTTTGAATTCACATACTTATAGAAATACATATTGTAATATTACAAGTAATCAGCATATTTTTTGTTGGTGATAAAATTAAGGCCAAGAGGTAAGGAACCTCTATAAACTAAATCTTAAGAGAAAAGTCAAGATGCCATGTCTGTAAGTATCCAGTATATATTTTTCATTTGAGTTAGAGTCACCTTCAAACAATCCAGTACACAGACTGAGAGAGAAACAGTAATACAGAACTGAATACAAATATAAAAAAGAAAATAAACATTAAGCCATGTTATGTAAAACAAAGCCAATAAAAAAAAAAAAAACCTTTCCTCAAAACCAGACATAGTGTCTGGGGAAATAGCTCTATAGGTAAAATACTTACCACACAAGCATGAACACCTGAATTCAGATCCACAGAACCTACATAAAGCCAGGCTCAGAAGCACACACGTCATTCCAGCATTTCCACAAGAGAGGAAGCAGAGACAAGGAAGTCCCCAAAAGTGTGTGGACTAGCTTGCCTGGTGTGTACAGTGGCGAGAACAGGACACTGTCTAAAACAGGTAGAAGGTGAGGGCTGGCACCTGTCCTCTGACCTCTGTATGCACACTGTGGAACATACATAAACCCCAAACACACATGCACACCATGGAACATATATAAACATACCACAAACACACATGCACACCATGGAACATATATAAACACACACCAAACACACATGCACACCATTGAACATGCATAAACCCCAAACACACATGCATACTGTGGAACATACATAAACACACACCACAAACACATGTGCACAAAAGGCTTCCTAAGGAGGGGCATGGTAAAGAAGACAAGGGACAAGGGGAAGACTGAGCTGAAAGTATCTATGGCTAAGAGGGTGTCATCTGAACCATGACAGTGGCCATTCCACTGATAGCTGGACCTTCTTTTCATAACACCTTAATTGTATAATTTTCTAGTTCATAAAAGCCAGAATTACCACTCCACTAAAAAGTCTAGGCATTACATAGGTCTTAAACATACTTTTGAACTTTATTCCTTTTATCTAAGAATGAAAGTAGAATATATCTGACTAGACTCCTCATACCAAAATCATAGCTTCTTCTCTTGACAATGTTATTATTTTATGTTGTAAGCCATTATTTAAAGTGTCAACCAACTACATACTATAAATACAAAACTGACCCAAAAAACATAGCCACCGGATGTGGGATGCCTTTCTGTACACTGTGAATATGTTTTTTATTACTGCTTGTTAATAAATAAGCTGTTCTGTCCTATGGCAAGGCAACTTAGAGACAGGCGGGAAATCCAAACAAAGAGACAGAAGAAAAAGGGTGGAATCTGGGAGACACAATCCAGTGGCCCAAGAAGCAAGATGTAAAAGAACAGTAAGCCATTAACCAACCACATGGCAAGACACGGATGAACAGAAATGGGTTAAGTTATTAGAGCCAGTTGATAATGAGCCTGAGCCATAGGCCAGAAGTTCATAATTAATATAAGCCTTTGAATAATTATTTTATAAGCAGCTGCAGGATGGCTGGTGGATGGATCAGAAAACTTCTGGCTATAGCCACCTATACAACTACATGTAAACCAAACAAGAACATAAGTGATTACTAAAAAATGTAGTCTCTGGGGAAAGGTCATCTAACCTAGACTCTAAATGGTTACAAATAGTTTCCTAAAATCCAGGCTGAGACCCTACTAGGAAAATATAAAAAAAAAACTCAAAAAACAAAAAACAAAAACAAAAAAAAACTGTTTCAAACAAAGGGTGGGGATGATGCTTAGAAGATAGAGACTACGGAAAGCGATACAGAATACAAAAGATAAAGTCAGGGAGACGGTGGGGAAGTTAACATGGTTGGCTGGTTCATCAGTTTGTGAGTAGGCCTAGTGAGGCAGCAGAGCCAGCCTTAGCCAGTCGGGGAAATGCACCACCCTGCTCAGCATAGAACAGTCTACATTCTTACACATGGTTGCTAAAGATACACATTTACATAAACTCATAATATTTTAACAAGAAATGGGGATATGGACAAAGCCTTTGGGGGATTATATCTTTTTACCAAGCTGTTTCATTTCTGGGACTTTATCTTATGGCAATAATTAAGCTACAAGGAATCTGCTTCAGGAAAATAACAGAGCTTGTAAAAGAAATAGTTTAAAAAAAAAAAAAAAAAAAGTAAAGGGTACCTGTCCATTAAGAACTCATGTAAATATGTTATACTGCATCTACATTTCAGAGTACTCTGTAATCATGACGAATCATGTTGAAGAATATTATTTATTGGCATAAAAATGCTTACAATATGCTATGAAGAGAAACAACAACTATACACAAACAGAAGCATCCTTTTTTTTTTTCTTTTGACTTCTCGGTAATTTTAGCTTTATGGTGGTGGTGGTAGTTGTAGTTGGGATTCTTTGTTTGGTTTTTGTTTAGGTTTTTCAACCTGTAATTTTTTCCAGTGAAACTGGGGTGTTTTGATAATAAGAAATATTAGTTGTTTATTAATGTTTTTGGAGATTTAATCATCTCTTCAGTAAACTCATATGATTTAAGTGTTATAGACAGCTAGGAGCTAGCACACACTGTGAAAACAAAAGTTAGAATGCAAATTCCTGGACAAAGATCTGCTCAGCACACATACCTGGACAAATCCAAATGGAAAGACTCGCTCTGTCTGGCCCTGGGAGCCATAGTGGAAGCTTTGGCGCCAGTCATCAATGAGTGCAGGGAACATGCATGAGTACAGGTCCCTATTATAATTCGCATTGGCCTCCCCTAGAAAAATTATCCAAAATTGTGAGAAAAGTGTGGTGTGGATGTTAAAATGCCCTGCATTATTCTTCTCCCCATCCATGCCTTGAGCTAGTGGCTTCAAACTCTCAAGACAGGCATCATCACACTGTGGCCCAAGGCTTTGGGCATGGCTCTCTCTGTGTTCCTGAAACTCTTGGACTATAATGGAAATGAAACATAAGTGTGGACCAATCTGCTAAAGAACAAGCCATCTGAGAATCATAATGCCCAGCACATAGTCTCCAGCCAATAGTTATGGGAGACAGGCCATCCTAGGTCCTCTGGCCACCAGATACCTCAGCAGGAAGCCAAGGACAAATAAGAGATCCCAGTGAAAACCAGCTGAAGCAGCACAGACGGAGAAACAAACACTCTGTTAACCCAGAGAAGAGAGAGCTAAATAAAAGTATAAACTCACTGGGCTTTGAAGTCATTAACTTCTTGGGGCACTTGGTTACACTGCAAAAGCTACCTGACAGAATGGAGAGAGGGAAAGCTCACCCTGGTACCATATCACCCCCTTCAAAGTCATGTTTTGTAGTGGATGGATCATGGCATTCCAGAGGACAGAGTGCTTTACAGGGCCAGCCACAGAGCCAGGTGGAACGAACCTGAAACAAGGTCACCAGGTGAGCCTACCCACGTTCACGGCACAAACCTCAGATGAGAACGAGAACAGCACAGGGGAATCCAGCCCATTGCATTTCACTTAAAAACATGGGAACAGTCCTGGAATTCTACCTTCAGGCTCTTCTGAGTCAGCTTCTGTGTGAGTCCACAGTGAGCCATACCAATTTCCAGATGAGGCCATTAAAGAGAGGGAAAGCTGATTTATAGGCAATAAATTCAGCTAACTACTGCTCAGTAGCCAGATGCTTAGACTAGCTTAAGTGTTTTGTTTTTGTGAGTAATGTCATGATTATCTTCCATATAGCTAAACCAATGTATACATGCTTAATTCTTTTTGCAAGATATATTCTCAGCAACAGCATTACTGAGTCAAAAAGAATTTTTTTTAACTTTGGATATGGTCCCAAATTTATCTGTGCAATACACGTATGCACTGGATTTCTGCTGTAGCTCTATATGAGAACCCCCATTTTTCCACAATCCTGGTCCTCAGAGACCTGAAGATCCTGGCTTTAAACCCCACCCATGCTAGATAAGACTCTTCCCTCCTACTCTGCCAAAAGCCATTCTTTTTGTCCAAACTTAATGTCTCCACCCACCCACGCCCTGGCAAGCTTGTGTCCAAATATCAGAACTGTACTAAGAGTAAAGCTCTCAGCCCTTCCCCGTCAATGAGACAATGTTTAGTGTGGGGGGGGGGGGAACACCACATACATTCATCTTCATTTGCATACAGTTTTGTTCTGAGTTGTTTTGTTGTTTTTGTTTTGTTTTTAACTAACTAGTTCTTTCTCTCCCCACATATTCTTCCCACCCAGCTTTTTCCAAGCAGGCTTTCATACTCAACACACTAATATATATTTTAAATATGTCTTTCTACAGTCCTTCTTGTCTAACTGTTTATACCTGAGGCACCAGAGCACAGTGGTCAGGAGGAGCCCCAGCACTGGAGCCAGATTCACCTGTTTGCTAGTCCTATCCACAAGGCAGTTACTGATCCTCTGTGAGACCTGGTGTCACTTCCCCACATGAACAAGTGCATGAAGAGTCTAGCACAGTACACTCCATGGAAAGCTGTCAGCAAGCTTAGCTAGTGCTGTTGGTTAAGTTCATAATCCCCTCTGCGCACCCAGATGACTACAGTGCTCAAGACAACACATCCCTGGGCATGAATGGACTCCACACACTCAGGACAAAGGTAGACATCCAATGCACACTTACCTCCTCAAAGGACATGAGGACCCCTCACTCCTGCACTCTATCTCAGGTTCAAGAATGCTTTCATTCATTGTATTAGGGACTCCACAGGCTTCCAGTGACCTTCTAGATGACCAGACTTCAATGGGTGTCCCACCCCAACTGGAGGAGATGAGCCCAATGGGATACTGCAGAGTGTCATACAGGTAACGCCCAAAGAGCCAGCACACTGCTGACATGTAAGTGAAATATCCATGGCCCAAGTTTTCTGTGCAGAGAAATAGTTACAAGGAGAGTCATGAGAAAAGCAAAGGTGTACAAACTACAGCTGTCACATCAGTCTAGGTGAGAGCAGGAGACGTGAGCCAGCCCCAGGCTTCTTCTAAGACCTTCAGAAGCAGGGTCAGCTGAGGGGCAGAGGCCAGATACAGCCCAAGATGGAGCATAGCTTCCAAAGCTCCCCTAAGGTCAATCTTTTGGGGGTAGAGGTGAAGAGTAGGGAGCAGGACTACAGCATCACTCTTCATTTGTTTGTTTGTTTGCTCAGTTGCCCAAATGTTTTTTCTGTAATGAGGAAGTAGAACTCTCAGCCTGGCATGAACGCAAATGGGAAAAACAGTGTTACAGTCTGAATATAAACAATGCACTTACATAATCAGGGAGTCAAACTCTAGACCCTAGAACCTCGGGCCCCTTGAAATCCAGGAATACTCATTTGTCCTCCTCAGTAGGTAAGTGGTACAAAAACCAAGTCCCTTTCCAGCCCCTTGCCTACCTTTCCTCTTGTCTAGCTACTTAAGGCAAGCAGCTAGGTGAGACAGATGAGATGTATTTTTTCTGGGTGATTTTATGACCAACTCCACAACTAAAGTAATGAAGATATGGACACATAAGTGCTGAGAAGTCCGGCAGAAAGGGAGACACAGCCATCACCAGCTTTGGTCTTTCAACAGTCTAATTTATCTGATCTGTTCATATTGCCCAGTAAGCACTATGAGCTGGTGTATGTGAATGCTGTAGTGTAGGACACTGAGGAGAGGAGGGAGTGTGCACATACACAGAGGCAGGACTAATTCAACTCAGTAGTTGTTAAAACCTACTATATATGAGGCACCGGGTTAGTACTGTAAAGGTCTCAAACCCAAGAATTGATAGTGACAAAGCAGAAAATCAAATCAACCTCAGATGAATTAGAATTGATTGAATACCTACTATGTGTCAGGAGCTACACAATGGTGGAGAGCAGCAGCAATGAAAGAGACATGAAGAACCTCTCATGAGTTTTAAAGCTAATTGGGTAAGTCAAGTGATTAGCTAAATAAAACGGCAAAACAGTGTCTTTAAGAGATACAAAGAAGTTTCAGGTGGAGTTAACAATAATGAAAAAATATTAAATAAAATACAGTTTATAAAAAAGCCTGGTTTAGGGGCTGGAGAGGAGGCTCAGCAGTTAGTTAAGAGCACTGGTTGCCCTTCCAGAGGACCTGGGTTCAATTCCCAGCACCCACATGTCAGCTCATACCTGTCTGTAACTCCAATTCCGAGGTTTCTGACACCCTCATACAGACATACATTCAGGCAAAATACCACCGAACATAAAATAAAAATAAACTATATTTTTAAAAGGCCTAATTTTGACTGATTTTCTTCCCTATCTACACAGTGCCATCAAGTCACTTCCTGTAATAATCTGTTCACAGGGGGCTGAAGAGATGGCTCAGAGGTTAAGAGCACTGACTGTTCTTCCAGAGATCCTGAGTTCAATTCCCAGCAACCACATGGTGGCTCACAACCATCTATAATGAGATCTGGTGCCCTCTTCTGTACACTGTACACATAATAAATAAATAAATCTTTAAAAAAAAAAATCTGTTCAGAGTTTCCTCTATGGTGGTCTGAATGAGACCGGCCTCCACAGGCATGTATATCTAAATGTGTAGTAATCAGTTGAACTGTTTGGCAAAGATTAGGAGATGTAGCCTTGTTGGAAATCTGTCACTGGGAATGGGCTACGAGGTCTCTAAAATCAATGCCAAGCCCATTCATATTCCCTCTCCATCCCTCCTTCCCTCCCCGCTTCTGCTTGAAAATCAGAATGTAGCTCTTGGGCTACTTCTCCAGTGCCTGCCTGCCTGCCTGCCTCCGTGCACTCTACCATTATGGTCAAGGACTAACTCTCTGAAGCTATAAGCAAGCCTCTAATTAAATGTTCTCTTCTGTAAGCTGCCCAAGTCATAGTGTTTTACACCACAGAACAGTACTTCACTCTCCATGCAGTCTGAGTTATCTGAAGGCAGGGACTCCATCTTATTCATACCTGTATCTCTAATGTCTAGGATAGAATCATAGTCAATGGGTGTCTGCCCGTGTTACGTGGCTGTGGGTAGCCAGTTTACGGCTGACACTTACTGCCGGGTAGGTAGCGGAGAAAGGCAATTAAGAAGAAAGAAAGGAGGTTAGGACAGAGGATAAACAAGAATGTATTTATTTGTATGTGGTGTGTGTGTGTGTGTCTCAAGATGTATACCTATGTAAGTATACATACATATGTGGAGACCAAAGGTTGATATCAGGTGTCTTCTTCAATCACCCTCTACTTTACTTATTTATTCATTTTTTCATTTACTTATTTACTCACCCATTCATTTGTTTGACATCACCTCTCACAAGCCTGAAACTTATTTATTCAGCCAGGCTGGCTAGCCAATGAGCCCTAGAGATCGTTTTGTCTCTGTCTCCCCATAATGGAATTACAGACACATGCTACCATATCTGCTTTTTAAATAAGTATTGGGGTTCCAGACTCAGGTCCTCATTGCTTACATGGCAAGCAAATTTACCAGATGAAACATATCTTAGGCACTACATAGCAAAACTGGCATTCTACATACAATGTGCGTGCGTGCGTGCGTGCGTGCGTGCGTGCGTGCAATGGTCAACAGTGCTAAGTGCTGCAGAGGTCACAGAGTTTATAATGAGACAAATCTTTGAGGTAGAAGGACCAGATTATAGAGGACTAAAGAGTGAAGCCATGTTCCAGGTGACAATGGTGCACACCTTTAATTCCAACATTCAGGAGGCAGAGGCAGACAGGCAGACCTTGGAGTTTAAGAACAGCCTGGTCTACAGCCAGAGCTACACAGAGAAGCCCTGCTCAAAAAAAGAAAGTAAAAAGTGAAACACATCAAGGCAGTGAGAAGAAAACCAAAAGACAATATAGAAAATATAAAGCAACAGAAAGTAATGAAGTGTCATGAGAAGGATGTTGGTTGAATTTGGCCTTGTTATATTTTGTGAAAATAAAGAACAAGGCTAAACCCTTGGAGCAGCAACTATGTGTCTGTCATACTCACTGTTGTGTCCTTGGGCTAATACAGAGCCTGTGGAGGAGACAGAGACATGAAATAAAGACTCTATTAATGGAGAGAAAGGGCAGAATAAAACCTGAGTGAAAAAATAAGGCTCTGGAGAAAGCTGGAACAGATCCAAATTCACTCTGAAAGGGCATCAGTAAGCCGTCTTCAGACACAGGCGTGAGCAGGGGAATAGAGGGTTACCATGATGGAGGCAGACTCAGGCACACCTCATGTGGAACAGTATCACCACTGTAAAAGAGCCCTTCCCTGAACACCAGGTAGAAAGAAGACTCGGGGTGGATACTTAAAAAGAAACATGAAACCATGACCATCAGGAATGGGACAGAGACCAGACAGGAGTAAGAGAATAGTTCTGTAATAGTAAGAACCAAATTGGGGGTTGCAGGTTCTGCTTACGTCACTAACCCATTCCTAGAGATGTGTATGCTGAAGCACTCACGTACCTGCAGTGGGCTTGGACCACGACAGGTCAACCTCATCAAGGTCCTCCAGCTCCTCCTCTGCCTGGATGAGGGAGACGGAGAAGATGCGCACAGACTGGTAAGCAGCAGTGTCAGACAACTCCTTCGAGGAGTTAAAGATCTAGAAAGATCACAGGGATGGTTAGTTAACCTGATAGATTTCAAACAGCTTCAGCTTCTCAGTAAACACTTCATCCAATCCACTGAGCACCTTCTGATATGTGGATATACTGAGAACAAATGAAGAACCAAATCAGTAATGGGCTGAACCAGAACACCTTGGATCCACTCTGACCAACAGAGACCATGATGAATGACATTCCAGGACACAATTCCCAAACAATGAAACCTGCTATCTTCCATAACAGGTCTCTACTGGACAGGAAGAGCTGTGTAGGGATGAGGCTAAAGAACACTATGAACCACACCATTATCTTTTCCCTGCATGGATCTGGGGACTGAACCTATGGTCTAGTGCATGCCAGGTAAACCTTCTACCACCAAGCTACACCTACCAGCCCAGAGTTTACTCTAATTTGAAACTAAAAGACTCATTCCCTCTGGAATGACATCTGATAACACAAAGCATTTAAATTAAATTATTTTAACAACGGTGTTTAAGGAGTGTCTGTGGAAAAAACATAGACCATAGCTTATATTATCTACATGCAATTTTTTTAAAAAGAATGAATTACAAAGAAGTACACATGGGAAATGACTGTGGAAACTAGGCTATTCTCATCTTGGACCTATGGAGTAGTCACCAAAGAAAAGGTTAGTAAGAGAGGTAATATGGAAAGTCTTGCCTAGGGGAAAGCTCAGGAGAGTCCCAAGGAACTAGAGAAAAAAAATGTGTCTGCCTAAAGATACTTTTCGCCAAAGCACTTCACAAACACTCATGACACAGTGGTCTGGTGTTACTCTGGGTACACTGTGTTTAGATAAGCAACATCCCTCTGCATCTGGGGAACACCTTTCATCCTGGCTTCTTGTACTATTGTTGGGTTATTGTTTCGGGGTTTGTCTTAGTTAAGGATTCTACTGTTGTGACAAAACATCGTGGCCAAAAAGCAAGCTAAGGAGGAAAGGTTTATTAGGCTCACATTTCAGCATTGTTGTTCATCACTGAAGGAAGTCAGGACAGAAACTCAGAGAGGGTAGGATCCTGGAGACAGGAGCTGATGCAGAGGCCATGGGGTTTGCAGCCTTCTGGCTTGCTTCCCAGGGCTTGTTCAGCTCACCTTCTTATAGAACCAACATCCCAGGGATCACTAAATGAGAAAATGCCTTACAGTTGGATCTCAAGGAGACATTTCCCCATCTGTGGCTCCTTCCTCTGATGATTCTACAGCTTGTTTCAAGTAGATACACAAAACCAACCAGTACAGGTTTTGTTGTTGTTTCCTTCATTTTAAAAAGAATAGATGGACAATATATCTTGGTTTGCTCTTGAGTTCTCTCAATCTCCCAGAGCAGCCCAGCTTCTCACAAAACAAAGAACCAACAAGATCATCAGGAAGGTCAGTTAACATTTGCCTTAGGGAGCAGGCTCTCCAGCTGAGTCTGGCTGCCACAGCAAGGCACAGGAGGCCAGGGTACTTTGCATTGGCCTCCAGCCAGAGACTGCAGCTGCTTCTCTTTCCCTCCCTCCCACCCATCATAGAGAATACAGCTGGCCTTCCAGCCCACAGTCCAAGAGAAGGGAAAGAATAAAGCAGCTGGGGTGCCCACAGCTTCTCACTGAGAAATGCAGCTTTGAGATGACCACTGCAAGTAGCTGCAGCCAACGACATAGCCAGGTACGAATGAAACTGTTCTCAAGTGACTGACACAGCCTGGTGTGCCTCCTGGGTGGCAGCCTGTAAAGGTCTCCAGACTCAGGGTAGACGTTATACATGGTCTCAGGGAAATTCCACTGGAAATACTGCAGGATCTTACCTGGCAGGTTTAATGGGAAATTAGGTGGCAAGAGAAACAATCTGATGTCCTCACAGTGTACTGGCAGGGAAATTATTTTTCACCAGTAAGTACCTGTAAAAAGTCACCTCCTTTAAGATTCAGTTCTGCACTGAGGACTAAGCATCGTATGTTGCTTCCATGGAAACAGTGGATGAAGCTGCTTTCATCTCTCCACCCACACTAGCTTCCGCACTGCCTGGGAACGAAAGCAGCTTCAGCAATAAGATACCAGCTTGGGGAAGCAGGATGGGAGAACATGCTACTTGTCTTTCAGCCCCATTGCTGAGTCTGCCTGAGCAGTGCCAGGGCAGTGGAGTCAGGATGGCTGGCATTCTCCTGTATTGTTACCAGCCCGTGAAACTAGATCCAAAACATTAGCTGGAAAGCTTCCATCTTTTCTCATATTTGCCAGAACTGAAAAACTGGGTGTTAACAAAAATGGGGGTGGGGAAAATTCCTGCTATGTCTGATGACAATTACATCCGAAACTGGTCCCCTTCCCCAATAACACTGCCTTTTTGATGGAAGCATTTCCTCTGGGATACTGGCAGCAAATTTAGGAATAAAGAGATTTCAGGAAGATTTTCATTTAAATGACACTTGGTTTCCCTGCTGATAAAAGGGAAGCTTTACTCCATCTGCAGAGATCAGATTTCATCTCATCAAACACCTCAGTGTAATTATTTCCCTACCAAGTATTTAAATGAGGATGTAAATGAATAGCAAGGTATTTGATGTCATTAATGCTGCCTGGGCTGAGGGAGAGCACCGCTGACTCTCTAGGGACCAGACTGGTCCCCATCAAAGCAGCTGCTCACCAGTGTTCATTTTGTAACCTTTATACCACATTCTTGAATTAATGAAGACACGGCAAGAATCTATTTTCCTCAGAGGATCTAAGCATAAGGTCTGCAAAAGGGAACAGGCCATGTTGTGTGAGCGTGTACATGAACATATGCAAATATAAGCATGTGTTCATGCCTACACTTACACACATGGTGGACAGACATCTAGTAATGGACACAGAAGAATTTGGAGATTTAGTTCCTTGCTTTATCTTCTACTATATCAGTTCTAAGGTAGAGGTAATAACTGTATATAAGTCATCCACCATCCTAAGAGTCTGCTATTGGAATGTGGTACCCATTCTTCTCTTCTGTACATTAATTTCTCTATATGTAAAATACAAAAAAGAGGCGTGCCAAGTGACTGAAAATTGGGGCTTCTTATCTGATACTGACCATCTATCTCTTCCTGAGCCTCACTAGAAATATCTGAGACTTAAGACCTACCCTGAGGTGGCAGATGAACATTTAGACTTTTCTCCATTTATAAACATCTCACTCAGTGTTATAAATAACATTCAGCTTTAAAATTCCACTTTACCCTAACAACAAGATGGGCATACAATCTGCCATTTCCTTCTTTGACTGTGAAGAGGGGAAGGTTATGGTGAGAATCTTCCCTCCTCAGAAAGGCACGTGGGGGGAGAAAAGTGAAGAGACAGGCACTATGCTTGTGTGCACTGGGAATCTGCACAGGGAAAGGAGCAAAGGCATAAAGGGGGAGCCATGGAATGTGCCCTTTCTATCAAAAAACAAGATTCTGCAAACTGTTAAAAGACTGAAAAATGTTTTTTGGTACTATCACACCTAAAATGCTGCCTTACAAACTAAGTACATTGTTGAGAGAGAGAGAGAGGGAGAGAGACTGTCTGAAAGAGAGAATGAATTAACACATATGTTTCAGATAGAACCCTCTTTTCCATCCCCTTCATCTCAGAGCTCTCAGCCTTAAGTTAATTCAGAAGATGCTCAAGAGAAAATTCCAGGCAGAAAGAATGTGTTTACACTTAGCAATCAAGATCTGATTTAGCTTGACAGAAAATGGGCTGGGATCCCTTGGCATAGTCTGCTATTGAGAAAGTTACTATATAGATACAAACAGATCTGGTCCATGCCTTTCTGTGAAAACACAGAAGTACAATTGAAGCATGGGGGAAGCACTGCTTTCTCTAATGACTTAACAGCCATTCCATTTCTGCAAAAACCATGCTTTCTGTCTGAATAAAACCTTACATCTGTGTCCATTCAAACATGCCAACAAAGTACACACTAAGTTCAGCTCGATAAGCATGTCAATTCAAAATATTTCCATATATTTAATAAAAGCAGGAAGAGTTCACAAAATACTGATTAGAAAAATTTCTATACAAGAAGTTAAATTTTTTTAGTTAAACATTGGGGTTAAGTGAATTAGATATATCAATCTTTTTAACAGCATTGTTTAGCAATAGGTTTTCTTAAAGGGAATAATGAAACTATAAAGAATAAAAGCTATAGAAATAAGCCAGGCAGTGGTTGCGAAAGCCTTTAATCCCAGCACTTGGGAGGCAGAGGTAGAGGCAGATGATGTCTGAGTATGAGGCTAGCCTGGTCTACAAAGCTAGTTCCAGGACAACCAGAGGTACACAAAGAAACCTGTCTCAAAAAAGAAGTCTTAAAGTATATAAAAATATTCTGTTTTATACTTTTTTAAATGACTTATTTTTATTTTATGTGCATCAGTGTTTTGCCTGTGTGTCTGTTGGATCCACTGGAACTGGACGTAAGGCAGTTGTGAGCTGGCATGTAGGTGCTGGGAATTGAACCTGGGTTCTCTGAAAGACATCTAGTCTTCTTCTGTATACTGTATACATAATAAATAAATAAATCTTTTAAAAACAAACAAAAAAAACACCAAAGAAATGGACAATCAAGAAAGTCAAGAAGAGATAAATCAACTAGAACAGAAACTCAGTTTAGAGGATAGAGCTAGGGATAGCAGTAACCTTTAACCTCTTCAAGAAGAAAACTGAGTGTCCAAACACAATTAGTGCCAACCACTAACTACCAACTTAGTCAACAGCTTGCTTTTTTAGGTTGTTAAATAAAATTATTTAATATGAAAGCACTGATTACATATTGCACATTATAAGTACTTAGTAAACAGAAAGGGCCTTCCTTTTCCTTGTTACTTTTACCTTTTCCTTCTCCTCCCCATTATCATCAACATTTATTGTCAGCTGAGACTCTCCAAATTACCTGCAACATAGTCATCTGCATGTTACTCTGCCCACTGCACAGCCAGACATCTCCGAATAAGACATTGTGAACCCTCAGGGTGAGATTCATTATCCCCAAAGTCTGTTGTGCCATCACTTCAAAAGGTCCTCCGGGCTTCATAGGATCCAGGACCACCATCCAGGTGTTGGAGGGTGCTGAAAACAACAGACTCCAAGGAATTATCAACCATCTAAAATGATGCTGAACCCCAAACACACTACATCTGTGACTATATTGCCAGGTTCTGTGACAAACTGTATTCAAAGCTATAAAAACTGGACAAATTCCAGTTAAGAGGGGCAGAGCTGTCGAGAACAGCAGCCTTTTCATCCTTAATCTGTACCAATCCTTTCTTATTTTTATCTAAGGCATTTACAAAAAAAATTGGTTACCCAGTTATAATCCTAAATTAGGAGAGACAAAAATACACATATATTAAAATTCAAGGACAGTTAGTTAAAAAATTGTAAACCCCCAAAATAGAAATTCTTATTACACTATTCAACTGTCATTATTACCATAATCTAATCTTTCTGATTTATACAGCACCCTCAACTAGCTTGCAATGTCTAATCAAATGTGAGCACAGGCTAAGAATCATTTCTAATCTGAATTTTTCCTTTACTAAGCAGGATCACCCTTGTCACCCACCCCTACCTCCTCCCACATTGCTAACAAGGATTAACACTGCCAGTGGCACTGGGCTCTCCAATCAACAAACAGGTTCGTGGAGAATCATCATCAAGTAGTCAGAAGCATGTAAATTAATCTCTGTGGAAAAAAATTTTTTTAGCTTGCCCAGTAGACTATTACAGAATGATGGGCAAGATGAAGTCTTGGGACTCCCCTAAGGAAATGAGAAGCTATGGAAGACCCTATTTTAAATATTTATTTTTTTACTTTATCTGAACTGGTGTTTTGCCTGCATGTATAACTCTGTAAAGGTGTCAGATCTTGAAATTACAGACAGTTGTTAGCTGTCATGTGGATGCTGGGAATTGAACTCAGGTCCTCTGGAAGAACAGTCAGTGCTCTTAACTGCTAAGCCATCTCTCCAGTCCAGGAAGACCCTATTTTACACATTCATAGATTGCTCCCTGGAAACCACACCTCCCATTGCCCTTCTCAGTCACTGGCTCACTGCTGTCAGCACCATACCCAGAGACTTAGGAAAACATCTCCCAAATGGTAAAAGTATACAAAAGCCAGTAAACATGAAAAAGGTAGAATGATGAAATATGAACATAGAAATGGCAGAGAAAACATTTTAACATAAAAACGTCAAACATGAATTGGCTTATCAGCTACCATCAGATCAATCTCAATTCAAAGGAAGAGACCTGGCAACAGAGCATTATAGTTATCCACCTAACCTATGAGAAGAAATAATCACATACATACCATCCAAATACCTATTCCATGCTGGACACTGTCCAAGACTCTTTCTACCCAGAGACAACTAAGCAAAAACAGATGTCCAGACGCACACCGGAAAATTAGGAAAAACTGGAGCCATAAAAGCTTGCTTAGAATGCTGGAGGAAATGTCTAAATGCTTGGCCTTCTGAAAAGCAAAACCAGCTGAGCTTGGCACTCACCTCCAGGAGGTCAGCTAAGCCCAGGACCATGTGCTCACTATTGTATTTTTCTGACCAATAGCCAGGCATCAGCCCATAAAATGCATAACTCAACCTAAACCAGAAAAATCACTGTTTTGGAAACAGTGGGCAGCTAGTACAGATTGTGTCGCACAGGTGTGATGTGCTCCGTATGGCTCACACTTCTGAACAGGCAGACGTTCCAATCTGTCCTAATACTGGCTTGCCAAGGTCTTTCCAGGCTTCCTACACTGACATCTCTGAGGTCCTGCCGCCAACACAGCTCATGTGTGCTGATGGGTCAACTGGCAGAAAGCCTATCTTAGACTTCTACTGTCATCCAAGCATTCAGAAGTATTAATTTAGTATTTTCCCTTATCTCTCCAGCACATATAGCTGGTGACAAAAACTCCCCCCACTCCAGCACTTCCAACAAGTGTTGATGTCTATGGTAGTTTGAATAACACTGGCCCTCCACAGACTCATATATTTGAATGCTTAGGGAGAGGCATTAGGTGTGGTCTTGTTGAAGGAATTGTATCACTGAGAATGGGCTTTGGTGTTTTAAATGTTCAAGCCAGGCCCAGGAGATCTCTCCTCCTACTGCCTCTGGATCCTGATATATATATATAACTCTTGGCTCCTTCTCCAACACCATGTCTGCCTGTGTGGTACCATACTTCCTGCCGTGATGATAATAGACTAAACCTCTGAACCTATAAGCCAGCCCCATTTAAATGGTTTCCTTTATAAGAATTGCCATGGCCATGGTGTCTCTTCACAGCAATTAAAATTGTAACAAAGACATTGTCCAAAGGAAGAATTGGCAAAACAGCACCAACATCTTATTACAGCCAGAAAATGAATCGGCTACTGGTATGGCCTAGAACTTGAGGAAAACTGGACTGGAGACGGAGCCCTGATCTCAACATCTTTAGTACCAGAGAAACTTGCCTTCAATCTCCCCAAAAGCCTTCTTCTTGGCTAGCTAGCCTAAGGCCTTTTTGGTTTCTAGTGTTTTTCCTCTCTCGTTAGAAAAGAAAAATAAGCTTAGACACAATGCTATACTGGGTGACAAAGCAGGAGAGACTTGGCACATAGAGGAGAACTCACTGATCGGCACATCCATTCAATAGATGACTCACACAAAACTATGGGATCTATTCCTGTGTGGACACTGTCTGCAGGAAGGGGTACAGCATCAGTGATGTCTCAGACTATGGGTGAGATTCTAAAGTCAGAAGCCACCATGTTTCACAAGGGGAATTGACTAGTCCTTGGATTGTAAATTCAGAATAGGATGGCTGATGGGGAGCATGCCACAAGCTACTTATGAGCTTTGAAAAAGTATCATACCCATCAATGGGGATGATATATTATATATGTAATAAAAATAGTCCGGAATACCAGAGGACAGAACCACCCAAAGAGCAAAGACCTGAAAGTCAGGGAGTGGTGACCCACACCTTTAATCCCAGCACTCAAGTAGCAGAGATCAGTCTGGATCCCTGTGAGTTCCAGGCTTAACAGAGCCAGGTGATGGTAGAACACACCTTTAATCCTAGCTCTAGGAAAGTTGAACCAGGAAGTAAGATAACTTTGGCCTGGCACTTCCCTCTTGGATGAGGATTCCTGGAGACAGGCCTGAGGAGAAGGCTGGGAGAGAAGCGGTTGTGGTTTGTTTCTCTATCTGATATGTCAGCTTTTCCCCAATATCTGGCTCTAGTTTTAATTGTAATACCAAATAGAAATTACGCAATACATCAAGTCTACTAGGCTGGATCCAGATAGTAAATCTGAGCCAGCAACTATAATTAATTCAACATCTAGTGGGCTTTCTGCTAGTTCTTGGCCTTCAAAGCCACGGTTGCTCTGGTCTTGCCTTCTGGACAATAATTATTTGCTACATTGTTACCTCTTGTGCCAGTCCTGGCCCAGGTTTCAAAAAGTTTTCATCTTCAATGCATTAAGACCTCTGTTTCTTTACATTCCTTCTTCTACCATCTAGGAAGACTAATCAATCGCCTTGATTCATTATACAGCTACTTAGCCTACATACATTTTGCCAAGTACTCCATCAAGTAAAGGACAAAAATAAATTCCAACCCTGGGCTACACTGAGAAGAAAGCCATGTAAATTGATGAGGGCTTTGTTTTCTCATAAACATGTCTGGTGGCTTGCCCCTGACTATCATCTGGATGTTTCAGCCAAGGACATAAGCAAAAAAAAAGCTCTCTCTCCCCTTCTCTCCATCTTACAGCCTCTTAACTCCAGCCTCGAGATGGAGCTACAATCAAAAGGACAAAAATGAAAATAATGTGTGCAGAGGCATGATTAGTCATCACGTATTTTCTTGCTTGCTTTTCTTTGTATTAATCACATAAAATGTTAATTATTTTTAGATTATTGTGCCCAAAACCAAGAAGTGGGATGGGATACCCCTGGCCTTTATCTTCCCAAGAGGAAAATCTAGTTCTCTTACTTCTCCACACAGAACCCTGACTCTCCATCAGCTGTAACACAATCCTGTGGCTTTTAAAGGTGAAGAAGGCCTTAATGCCTAAACCATCCCTTACTACCTACATTTAATCTGTAGCTTAAAAATTCAAATCTACCACCCCCAAATAAGAACAAAATAAAAATTAAATGCTTTATGCCAATAAAACTACTTATGAAAATTATATAAACTCTAGCATGTTGTGGCAGACATACCTTAAAGTAGGTTCTAAAGTTACAGGCTTGTATTATTCTCTCCCCTCCAGAGCCAACAAAATCTGTGACTTGCTTTCCGCTAACAGTTTTACAGCAGAGAGGTGAAGTGTCCCTCCTGAGGTTATAAGATATGAAAGAGGAAAGTCTATCTCATCTCAGGCAGGATGGCCATCATTAAGAAAACAAATGACAATAAATGCTGGTGAGGAACCTTTATAGACTACTAATGGGAATATAAATTGATTAGGTGTTTATGAAAATTAATATGCTCTAGCTAGGTGATGTTGGCTCACAACTTTAATCCCAGCACTTGAGAGGTTCTCAGAGTGAGTTCCAGGATAATCAGGGCTACACAGAGAAACCCTGCCTCAAAAAAAAAGAAAAGAAAAGAAAATCAAAATATGCTCAAAAATTAAAAGTAGAATGACCATGTGATTCAGCTATAGCTACAGGTAAATTCCAGGGTATGTATCTGAAAGAAGATACATCAGCAGATCACAGAGATACTTGTACATCTGTGTTTCTGAGGCAATATTCACAATAGCCAAGATAAAATATCAGCCCAGATACGATTGATAGATGAAAAAAAATATGTTATGGACCTATATATATACAATGAATTCTTATTCAGACATAAAAAGAATGAAATTATGTCATTTGTAAGAAAATGAGTAAAATTGGAAAGCATTGTATTAAACAAAATAAGCCAGACAAGGACAAATATCACGTTTTCTATTACAAATAAGCTAGGTCTAGATAAGTTATGTTTAACATAATAGAGACATAAAAGCAAAAAGGACAATTTGTAGGGAGAAAGGAGACAAGCAGTTAGAGTAAAGGTAGAAAATGAGGAGAGCGAATATAAGCACAATACAATAATACCTATGCATAAAATGCCAATAGTTAAACTCACCATTTCATGCGCTTTCAAAGGGTGGACTGGATATATAGCTAGGTTGACAGAGTACTTGCCTAGCATGTAGAAAGCTTCGGTTTCATTCCCCAGCACTGCAGAAACCAGGTGTGGTGGTTCCTGCCTATGATCTCATCCTTTAGGACAGAGATTATCAACCTTCCTAATGCTGCAACCCTTTAATACAGTTCCTCATGCTGTGGTAATCACCAACCATAAAATTATTTTCACTGCCACTTCATAACTGTAACTTTGCTGTTATGAATCATAATGTAAATATTTGATATTTCTGATGGGCTTATGTGACTGACCCCCCAAAGGAGTCACAACCCACAGGCTGATGCTGTAGGATATAGAGGTAGAAGGACTAGAAGTTCAGTGTAATTCTCAGCTACATAACATATTTGAGGACACACTAGGCAGAAATCACAGGCAGTCTTGGAATTCTCCACTTTCGGTATATCTCACAAATCACAAGGAGGGAACTGGAGAGATGCCTCAGCAGTTAAAGAGAGCATGCTGCCCTTGTGGAGGACCTGAGCTTGGTTCTCAGAATCCACTCTTATACATCTTTATCCCCTCTGCAGAGACCGCAGCCTCTTAAGACATGCCCTCATCATGTGTATCTGCATATCGTAAGAGCCTGCTAACAGCTCTACCAACCCTAACTGATGGCTGTCAAACCCTTTGGATCTGCTTGTGTGCTTTTACTGCTTAAGATCTATAGACCCAGGGTTTATGTACTTTAGCCAAGATACAAGCTTCCATACTGTCCCATCTCCTGTCATCCACCACCAGTCACTTAGCCCAATGTTCGAGATCAACACACCTTCTCATCACGTCTCCGATGTTACCAATGTACTCCTACCCTATGCCTACATACAGGATGTTCCCTCCTGAATTTGTGCCTCTTTTTTCAAAATCAATCTTAAACTAAGTTCATTAACCCTACTTCCCTGCTGAGCTCCCACACACAGTCCTTCCTTACTGTGGTACATATCTCACACAGCAGTAAGTATTCTTTATCTTCCTGCTTTCCCTAACCTTCAAGCTTCAGTAAGGGAGAGACTAAATTGGCTTTATACATCATTTTATCTAGAAACTAGCAGTTTATCTGCCACATAGTAGCTACTCAATAAATATTTAAATATCTGAGTAAATAATAGTAGCAGTAATAGTAACAATAATGACCGCTCAGGTTAATGTGCCAAGCGCTGTTCCAACTACTTTGTATGTATTTACTTACTTACTTATGATAATCCATTAACAATTAGTACCATCTCTACTTTATACATGGAAAACACAATGTTGCTGAGATATTTCCTAATATGTCAAAATTATATAACCAGAAATGATAGTCAGAATCAGAACCTAGACAATGAATTCCAGAGCCAAAGTTATTTAGCAGATCTCCAATCTGAGTTTTTTTTTTAAATGTTTAAGACTTTTTTTTAAAGTGTGTGTGTGTGTGTGTGTGTGTGTATCTATGTGTGTGTGTCTGTGTGTCTGTATGCACCATGTATATCAGGTGCCTGGAGTAACAACAGGACATCAGATCCCCCAGATCCCCTGGAGCAGGAGTTTACAAGGCATTATGAGTCACCAAGTGTGACGCTGGGAACTGAACCCAGGTCCTCTGCAGGAACAGCAAAAGCTCTTACCCACTGAGCCACTCCCTCAAATCTAGAATGACTGCCTCTCTGGCATGTATGATTCAGTCCAACTATCATCTTTTGTGGCGACCAGACTGAGTTAGATGTCTCTCCTCTGTATCTCACAGAACTCCTCAGATAATTTATCAGTGTTCACCAAACTTTTACATAATTTGTTCTGCTCAATGAGGTCCTTGGCAAAGGGGACTTTGAGCCTTTGTTACCATTTGTGGTATCTTTGGTACCTGTCCACATAGTAAATACTCAAATAACTTTTGGTTGATTGGATGGATGGATGGATGGATGGATGGGTGGGTGGGTGGGTGGATGGTGGGTGGGTGGATGAACAGCCTGAGCTGGAGCTATAAGCATTCATTTTCAGATAATCCAGCAGGTGGCAGAAGAAGACAATAACTGAACAGGGAATGAGCTGCCTTACCTTTCACACTGGTCAATTTCTTCATGATGGTTTCCTGACCTTGGCACAAGGTCACTGTCACTGTGGCTCCAGGTGTACCAAAGCCCCAGATCACTGCCCCTGAAGGCTCCTTCTGTAGGACCATGTAATTATCGATGTATGAGGCAAAGCGAAAACCAGTACCTAAAAATGTTGGCAAACATTTAGGAGAACATCATCAGGGAGACTGAGCATCAAGTGGATCTGGTAAAATAGGAAGTAACACACAGTCCCTATGCAAAAGAATATGAGTCTACTCAAGCCTTGTAATCCTCCAAAACTAGATTGTGTTGCTCTTAACCAGATAAGAACCATAATAAGAACAGTTCCCGACAATATGCATCCCAGCATAACATAATCTTTAAGGACCTAAGGCAACAACCAGCACACATTCTCTCCTTCCTCCCCTTCTTCATTCTTCATCAACCCCACACTCGTGCCCTAAAACTTGGCTCTAGCACTTAACTTTTCTTCTTCAAATCACTACAATGAACTGTCCATGTACTTCACAGATGGTGTTTATAGGAAAAACAAACTACTTCCTTCCCCCGACTCTTTGTGGGAATAGAAGAAAGAAGCCGGTCTCCAACACAGGTTCACTAAGGCTGTGCTCACCTTTACTGCTCCTTCCCATCCTGTTGTTGCCAAATCCCTTCAAATCATTTTTGTTTATTTTGCCGTTGTGGTTTGGTTTTTGTTGTTATGTTTTTTGTGGGTTTTTTTTTATTTTTGTTTGTTTGTTTCTGATGACCTAATATATCATGATTATGACTGTGATAAGTCCCCCTGACTGGTAAGTTCAGATAAATTCAGGACACAAAAAGAAGATCATAGAGAGGCAGAAGGTTAAAATCTCAGAGAAAAGGTCTTGTCACCACTTCACAGGCAAAGGAAAGAGGAGGCATACTTGCATACTGGATTCTGTGCTAAGAGTCACTAACAAGACTGAATAAGAATTCACTTTAACGAGATCATTTCTATTTATAACTCATAGCCTATATTGAAGTACTTTTTAAATAACAAGCATTGATCCACATGATCCCAGTGAGCTCTCAGAAATTTAACTAGGAAAATCATAAAACTTATATCCCAATTTATCAACAGGAAAGATTTTCTTTTAAATCCTCCAAAGAAAATAACTTACAAAATTAAGGGTTGCTTGTCTTTTTTTTTTTTTTTTAAATAAAAGTGATAGGCAGGAAAGAGAATTAGAATTAACAAAGCTGACATTTTCTTCCCTGGAAGCTACAAAAGATGGCAGGCCCCTTAGGCTATGCTTAACAAGGCAGTGGAGCTAATGGGGGGCTCCTCACAAGCTTGGTGGCCTACTTAGGCTGCTCTCAGAGTACCTGACTAGTCCCTCAAAATCCTCAATTCTCTTGATCATGAAGCCTACATGACAAAGTTCATCCAGAAGATTTAGCAAGCTCAAGATGCAAATTACTCTGGGACCACAACATCCTAGAATTGCATAAGCAGGTTGGCAGCCTACTGGGGAAACCGGGAGGCATATGCGTGGGAGGGCCGTCTTGGATAGATACAGAACAAAAGCTGAAAAGCAAATGCATAAATAAGAGCTAAGAAGAGAGGGCTAGAGGTAGAGGAATGAAGAAAATGTTGCTTACATATTGGAGTGTGCAGCCAGTAGTCCATAGGCTGGGGAATGCCTTTTCAAGCCAGTCCTGTGTTTGCCAACACACATTTATAGAACCTCTTTGTGAATGGCTTTATGATGAGCAAAAGAATTTTAGAGGTGGAAAACATCTATAATAGCAGTATAATTGTGTTATTGATCAAGAGATATAAACACATTATCCATCAAGGAATTAGTATCCAAACAATTTAAGCAGTTTTTTTTTTTTTTTAAAGATTTATTTATTTATTATGCATACAGTTTTTACAGAAGAGGGCACCAGACCTCATCATAGATGGTTGTGAGCCACCATGTGGTTTTGCTGGGAATTGAACTCAGGTCCTCTGGAAGAACAGTCAGTGCTCTTAACCTCTGAGCCATCTCTCCAGCCCCAATTTAAGCAGTTTTTACTAAGTTCAAACAGCTGTGAATTCAACAAATACCCCTTTATCAATACCTACGGCGTGCCAGACAGTATTTTACACAATGAGGCTGTAACAGTGAAGGGAAAATACTACCAATAACAAATAAAAATTTTTGCTGCCAGGGATTTTACAATCTACTAGGAGCTTACCCATGTGACAGAGTGCTTAAGATACTGGAAACAGTAATTTCTTTGACTGGCCTTAGAGGTAGTTTATGACAGAATTAGAATCTATGTCATCTAATTCCAAAGGTATTATAATTTCCTTTTTACTTCAGTTAGCTTGAGATGGTAATGCAAAGAAAAATCATATCCTCTATCCGTATAAAGCTCACATCCTAAGCTGAACAGACCGAGGAACTGAGCACTGGACCGAAAAGAATCACACATCCCAAACAACCAGGCTCAATTAAGTTTTTAAGGTGTTGGATTTCTCCCTTCATTTTGGAATTAAAGTGTAAATTAAGAATGACTGCTATGGGGAAGAAGCAATCACTACAAGTAGACTAACAAAAGTTTTGGGAAAGTGGTTACCTCAGATGGAAACCCAATAGATGTACCAATGAAGACTACACTGCAGACTCAATAAAAACCACAGAGTTGGAGTTCTCAAACTGGGTGGTGAGTTCACAGGTACTTTCATTGTTAAATGTAATTTTTTATCACATACATGAGCAAAAGGACCAGAAGGAAAGATATTAGGATATGTAAGGACGAAGGAAGAAAAATTTGGAACATGAATGAATACTGTCAAGTGCTAGTCAAGGTCATGTAATCTGATCCAAAGGAAATGAAAACAGTGATATTAAATTTGGCAGGCCTTAAGAGAAAACTAAGAAAACAGTGGCTATACTGTCTTTTCCTTCTCCCCGCCTCCTATGATAGTTCCCAAAGATCATGAGAGGGATAAGAAATGGGGAATGACCACCTCAGTGGACTTGCTTTGAAATTCTGAAAACCCATTGACGGGCTGGGTCTGTCTGGTGCTTGAGTTGAACATAATCGTGCTATTTCTTCTCATCTAAACCTTCATTTCTTTTATTTACTGTGGTGAACAAAGTCCGAATTCCTAGCATTCTAGCCAGGAGCTCTACTACTGAGCTATAATCCCAACTCCCCAAATTTCATTTATTGACAGTCTTTGGCAGTCCACTCTTTCAGTGATCCAAAGAAAAAGGGTGGATGGCCCCAGCATTATCATTTTACTTTGAATGAGTAGGCAGATTCTTCTGGCATTTCCATGTTCAGGGGCAATGTCCAGCCCAGGCTATTCAGATGACAAGGTCTGATCTGCAGAATGGGCAGGGTGATTCAGGCCCCTCTGCAGTGTGATGAGCCGTATCTCTCCACCAATCTCTCCAAGCTGCACCAAAATTCAGAGCTAAACCTTAAAATTATTCTGAGCTAGTGAGGGGGTTGTATTTCTTAGCCCTAATAACCACTTAAATTAGTAAAATTTAATTCCCTCAAGGCATCCATCCCGATAGAAGCCCTCCCCAAGGGCACCACTGAGGGGGCAGGTGCTGATGTATTTTGGATGACTCAGTCACCTGTTTCCAAATATTATCTAACTAGCTTCGCCCCCCTCTCTCGGAGCTCTTCTGAAGGCTTCGGTCTGGGCACACTGGAGCCTCCTCAACTTGACAAACTGAAGCCCTCCTCTGGCCCCTATGCTACCAGTGAAGGACCTGGGTGGGGATAAAGCCAGCCTAGCAGTACTTTGAAGTCCTCCTCTGGCCCCTATGCTACCAGTGAAGGACCTGGGTGGGGATAAAGCCAGCCCAGCAGTACCTTCACGTCAGGCCTAGGTGGGAAAAGACCGGTGCTGCCTCAAACCAGACCTTGAGAGAGGATGAAGGCCAAGATCCTGCAGAGGATCTTAAAGGCAAGGGTCCCGCAAAACCGTGTCACCTCACCTGCACTTCTGCTAGCTCGAACGATTACGAGCAGCAGCAGGCCAAACACAGCACCCAAGGAACCCATGCTGGCGGATATCCGTGTCTACTTACGCCCGGCTGGAGTCAGGAAAGGGCCCCGAGGCAGGGGCGGGGACTGAGGCGTGGCCTGTATGTGGTGGGCGGTGACTGGGCGGGGCCCCACAGTGGGCCCCACCCTCGAGCTTTCACTCCGCGAAACCATCTGCGGCTAGCACAAGGTCCTCTCCCTCCCGGCCACCGTAATTAAAAAAAAAAAAAAAAAAAAAAACGTTACCCCAGCAACGTGATAAAACAACTGGAACCATCCGCACCAGCTTGAAGAGAAAGAAGAGGTGAGGAGGCAGTTTCTCCCATTCCCGTGTGTCCTAGTCGGGCTGCATCCCCGACACTCCTGCGACTCCTGGAGCAGAGAGGGAGCCGGGAAAGGCCTTTCTTGGAGAATCTGGTTAGGTCGTCACCTTCCTGCCCACGGTTTGACTTGTGTTCCCCCTCTACCGCCCGCGCTACCCCGCGCGTTTCAGGCTTTTCACAGCCCTCGAAGATTCGATATTTAGTCTCCTGTTTCCGCCCAAAAGAGAGACAGGGAAGACTCCCACAAGTTAGGCCTCGTTAAACCTCAAGTCCTCCAGCTTCGACCCCTCCCAACGCCCCTTTGTGCCTCTCAGGGTAGCAAGCCCAATCCCAAAACAGTCTTTTCTCAGTGTCAGCCACCCTTAAGTCAACCCTTGAATTAAAAGAGTGAAATTTTATGCAACAAATTATAATAATTTCTAGAACCAAGACTAAGTTTTTGGTTGTTTTTGTTTGCTTTTTGATTCACACACACACACACAAGGTTTCTTTGCGTAGTCCTGGCTGTCCTGGGAACTTGCCCTGTAGACCAAGCTGACCTCGAACTACAAATACACCTGACTCTTTCTCCCACATGGTGGAATTTGAGGAGTACTCCACTGTGCCTAGCTGACCAGTTTAGGGTTTTTTGTTTTTATTTTAAACTTTAGTTTCTTCTAAGCAATGTAAAAGGGACTATTGTAGCTTCTCAGCAGTCATTGTCTCTTAAATACTACAGGCTAGCAAAAACAACCCTCACCTTTTAAGAACGGGAAGACAAAGTAATATCTAGTGAAAATTGTAGCCCTCTATCTTAAAAATAATTTGTTCAAATTAGTGGATCCGCATTTATAATACTATAATTCTCCAGCCTTGGTGTCTCACGCCTTTAATCCTAGCACTTGGGAGGCAGAAGTCGGTGGATCTCCGAGTTAGGGACAAACTGGGCTAAAACTTGAGTTCCAGGATTTCCAGGGCTACGTAGAGACACCCTGTCTC
Source organism: Sigmodon hispidus (assembly GCA_004025045.1). Lineage (NCBI taxonomy): Eukaryota > Metazoa > Chordata > Mammalia > Rodentia > Cricetidae > Sigmodon > Sigmodon hispidus. The sequence continues at coordinate 194,121 of PVIH01001406.1, forward strand.
AAAAGGAAAAACAAAATGAAACAAAAACCATGTTGGAATTCAAAACTCTACAAGAATTGGGTAGACTTAGTAGGAGTGAATTTTGTTTTTGTTTATTATGTGTGTGGGATGTAACCTGGAGGACACAGCCTGCCTTCATTTCTTTTATTTACTGTGCGGAGGATAGTTTGTGGGAGGAAGGCAGTCCTCTGCTTCCACAACCTGGGTTGCAGGGACTTCATTCAAGTCTACCTTTACCTACTGAGATAGATCACTCACTACCATACCTGGATTGTATGAACTTTTTTTCGTAAAGTCCAAAATATGTGTGTCTGGGAAATAATTTGAGTTGTGATTGTGAGTTGGTTTGTCGTAGCTATGATTATATAATTTAAATTAGACACATTAAAATTAGATGCTTTCTACCGAATCTTCAGGTACCATAGGCAATTCTTTCCAAGGAGATGTCGATTCCTTTCTCCAACACCCACTACCGAATTCCACAAGGATTTGGAAATCTTCTTGAAGGGCTGACACGGGAGATTCTGAGGGAGCAACCGGACAATATACCAGCTTTTGCCGCAGCGTATTTTGAAAACCTTCTAGAAAAAAGAGAGAGTAAGCTCTTTAAAAAAAAAAAAAATAGGAATTTTTAAATAGACTAAGCATTTCATTATGGTAATACTTAAAATTAAGGAATATACCTGTCTTCAGCCTCTGATCTCCACACATATGCAAACACACATTCTTAACACACAGGTACCCACACAAGGGGACACAAAAACATGTACATACACAAAAAAGAAAATAATAACAACAACAGAAACTTAAGATGGTGTTCATAGTGCAGAAAGCCCTTATGGGCATGTGGTGTCAAATGCAGTTGTTGGTGTTTGAAAAGAGTGTATGCTAGTTCACTCCCCAGGCCTCTCTCACTCACTTCACAGTGTTCCTATGCATCCCAGCTAGCGAACTGCCTGCTCTTCCTGAGAGGATAATTTGCAGTTTTCTTTAAATTTTGATTCTTCTCATTTGAAAGTATTATAAGTGTTATAAAAATAATTCAGCACTCCTTAGATTAAGTAAATTGGTTTTCACTGGGCTATATGAAACTGTTCTTCCACCAAGGCACAGAACCAAGCTTGTTTGGCAAGTGTGTTGCCAGTTGGGGAAGGTCATTTACATTCAGTATACTGTCCTGCATAGAGACATAGGTCATGCTAATAGTAGCTATTTGATTTAAGTGAAGTTCCTACACTTCCTTTCATAGCAGCTTCCAAATCTCAGCCTTGAAGATTCATGACTATGAGGATCTGACCCAGTGCTCGAAAGGAGCCTAATTACAATCATAACTGTGTACTGAAAACCTTCTACTTTTGCCTGGAACAATCTTGTTATATAAACTTCATGATCATTACTTTGGGCAAAGGAGACTGTAAATAGCCCCAAGCAAACAGATATTCCTTTGACAAATCATTTTACAGAGAGAAGAAACCCAGAACAAGGCTGAAATCAAACAGCCCCATCCATACTGGACAGCTCCAGCCCCTGCCCCTTATAAACTCACTTTTGAACTCAAAATTTCACTCATTTTCTGGTTACTGCTGGTCTGTCCCTCATCTAGGCAGGGTGAATATTTGCAGCACAATCTGCAACATTAGTAGGCAAATGCTATTAAAATCGTTTGGCTAAAAGTAGTAGTTTTGTGAACATGAATTTTGTTATTATAACTTTAATTTTACAAATTCATGCAGTAAAAATATTTGTTCATTCGTTTAATTTTAGAACTCAGGAACATATCATTAAAAAATATTTGAGTCATTTTTACCAGGTCACAGTAATAAAAACAATTGATGACAAATGGCCTGAGAATTACGAGCTCTCTGATAAACAAAAGACTAAAACCATTTGAAAAAAATTTAACCACCACACCCACTTCCACCTATGTCAACTAAATGTGAATTTCCAAATGACACAGTGTAAGACTTTAGCCTTCCCCAGCAAAGGCAAAATGATTGTGGATTTCTGGTCCAGTCCTTCACACTGCAAGAATTTCTTGCCACCGTTTTTTACACAGATGGTTTATTAGTCTTCATGTGTGTGTGTGTGTGTGTGTGTGTCAGAAAACCAGTTACTATACAATGTTAATGGTCTCTCAAATCAGTAGGAGAAAATGGACTTTTTAAATGACACTGAGATAAAAATGAAAAAACAGCATTAATTCTTTATATCATACATCCAGATAAATTATAAATTGTCTCCAAATTTAAATATGAAAAAGAAACCATATAGATGACAGGAGAGAATATACTTCATGACATAAGAAAACATTTTGTCTGCTAAGTCACCTTTATTGCTTCACACCCAAAACCAACAAGGGAACAGATTGATGGAACTGACATTAAAAGCAAATTTGTGTGTGGTAAAGCACCATGAAGAAAGCAAAAACACAAATAACAAACTGAGAAAAAACATGTTTGCAATTTATATCCCAGTAAGTTAATAAACCTAATATAGAGCATGTAAGAATAGTGTGTTCTAACAATCTCCACCAAGAGATACCAACAAGCAGTTGACATAGTGGTAAACACAGACAGCCTTTAACATGAAAATGTAGTCAAACTGGCCCATAACAACAATTCAAATCAAAATTTCGCTCAACTGGGGCTAGAGAGATAGTTTGGGGGTAAAACAACAAAGCAAATCAGTCTTTAATACCTTTAAAATTGTGAACCAAACTATACCATTCTCCTTAAGCTGATTTATCAGGTATTTGTGACATCTCTGAAAGCTGACTAATATGTAGAGTTATTCTGGAAACTTTGTAGCTATACATTAAGGAAAAATCAAATAAGTATGCTAGTGTCAAGAATAAAATTTGACCTGTAAGAAAAAAAGTTTTATAGTTTAATAAAACCCTGTAATATGGAATTCAAATTTAGAAATACCAATGTGACCTTTTCTCTTTTAAAATGGAAGCAGCTCAGAGAGTGAAGGAAGGCACTTGGTGAAAAGCCAGAAGGCTGGAGTTCAACTTCCAAGACCCACATGGTGGAAGGATAAGGCAGACCCCAGAAATTTGTCATCTGACTTCCAACCATGTGCCATAGCATGTCCATGCCCATACATATATAGAGACATGCACTCATATGCTCATGCATGCATGTACTATTTTAAAATGTATTTTTTAATGGAAGTAGTTTCTGGCTTTTTTGAAATTTTGAAACCTCAAAATCATGACTAACTATAAATGTTAGTAGACATCTATCCCCTATATTATCTTCTCTGAATACGGTGTCCTATGAACCAGACTTGAGATAAATATTTAAGGCTAGGCTGGCCATCTATCCATCCCAGGAAACAAGCTCCTAATGATTTCCAGGTTGCTACCACAGGCCTGAGAAGCATCCAAGCCCTGAATAAGCTATCACTGACCAAATTTTGGACAAAGAATCAAGAAAAATAATAAAACTCCATGGATCAGAATTTACCCAGATTACTAAATGTTTGTGAACTCACAATGCAAACATTAGTCACATAGAACTTATCATTGTCAGGCCACCTAGGAAAGGGCTGGGAGCCAGCTGGTTATTTTGAAAGTTGCTAAATCAAACCTGTAATCTTCCCTTTTTTGTAAGAACCATTTTTTAGGGTAACCAAGTGGTTGATTGTATTGAATTCACCTAAAAATAAGTACTGTTTAGTTTAGAATATCATCATTTTGTACCCCTAAATAAATTAAGAAACACTTATCAGGAACCTATAAAAATTATTTTAAAACTAGAGAAAGCAGGATATGACTTATCTTCTGAGATTAAGTAGCACTACCAATGAGTATTCTTGCCAAAACAATCAAACCTAAATCAGATGAAACCTGCAAATCTAACTACCAATCTACAAAGAATTCAAGGGCAAATGACCCTGTTAAAATTCCCTTTGGAGACAGAAATATCTGTACTGGAAAATTCCAAAAGGAAAACTGGCCCAATTTCATCAACTAATAAATTGCACAGAAAAAATAAGTGGATTTTCCACTAAAAACTCTTTAAAAGGCATTGTGTGTCCATTTTGAGGCTCTGGTATGACCAAGATAAATAAGAGTATTAGACAATGGAGACAATTTTAGATAGTTGGCAATATACAGGATTATTTAAGCAATTGTTAATATTTTAGATATGACAATGGTACATGTTTATAATTTTTAAAGACTATTTTAGAGGTACAAATTTAAATATCTGTAGATTAATTAATGTGGCTTTGGAGGTTGGCCTGAAAATAACCAGAAGAAAATGTACAGATAAAATGATAAACCATGAATTGATCATTATAGAATCTAGGTAATATGCACATGGGGTTTGTTAGAGCATCCTACCTTTGGAGTTTGAAATTCTTCATGATGGAAAACTAAAAAAATTATCTTTGGATGGAAATACTTTTTGTGTATGTTAGCCATCTACATAATGTGTCTCATTTGAAAACCCTTAGTTTTCACTTTTCTAGATCCCCTGATTCCTTACCATATTTTACATACTTTTTGCAGTTTTTAATGCATGTTTTAGCTATTTATTTAGATTATTGACATTTGTTCTTTCCCTCACATTTTTTATGAGTAATTGTCCCCTTACAGCCTATTTAGTGTTGAACTAGTCATCATATATTTAATAATCATTTATGCTTTAGCACTGGACTTTTCATTGTCTATAAGATTATCAACTGTCAGTAAAGAACCTATGATTTGAAACAAGAAACTTGTGTTTCTGTATTGTTCTAGGTTCACTATAATTAACACAAAATAAATATAAAATTATTTTTTGTTATTTAGAAACCAACTTTGATCCAGCAGAATGGGGGGCTAAGCTAGAGGACCGCTTCTATAACAACCACGCATTCAAGGTATAATCCTGTAAAGCTACCAGATTTGGCTACATTTTTTCTGTCTATAAAAGAAATTATTATTGTCTCCCTCAATTTTTGAGAAGTGTGTCAAGCATTATTAATAACTTTATTAATATGTTTATAGTAATAAGCATATTATTTTATTTATAATGAGAAATAATCTACTAAGCTATGCAAATTGAGTACTGAGACTTAGCATAAATATAATGACCATCAGGAAAAGAAGCATGATCATCACACAGTTACTCCCATCTCTTATACTTTAAATTTTATTGAGCATCATATGTCATGAATTATATCTCATAAAACATGAATAGTCCAACTTTTTCATTTACATCTTACAAAAAAACTAATTTGAATTAAATATAATGGTGCATACCTTTAATCTCAGGACTTGGAGGCAGAAGCAAACGGACCTCTGAGTTCTAGGCCAGCCTGGTGTTAGAGCAAATTCCAGGACAACCAGAACTTCACAGAGAAACTTTGTCCCAAAACAGCAACAACAACAACTATAACAACAAAAAAGGCAATAAATTAATTATTTAGAATACTATTCTAGACAGCTAAAAAAAAATACCATTTTCTCAGATGTTAGACACAAAAGACATTGACAAAGTTCAGGCTTTAATTTACTCCAATAGATTTGGAGAATGTTTTTGTAGAAGCTGTTACTTTGCATTCAGAAGTAAATTTTTATCCATTTACACCTGCTTGTATGAGGCCATTCTTTTTATTTTTAGTTTTACCAGATTATTTGCACTTATGAGTTTGGTTTTTTTTAATTGAAATCAAAGATATAATGTTGAAAATGTTATGTCCCTGTGTCACATTAAAAATTTAAGGTGTTTCTTTTACTTTGGGTATCCAGGGTTTTACATTATTTAATTTACATATCCTCAATTTTCCATTTTATGCTTCAAAGACTCTTCCTACAGGCAGTGAGGTAGCCATGCCTCTGTGTGGTAGAGGACTGGACTAGTCTAGTCATGTCAGAACAGACTGAGATGGCTCCTTTTTTTAATATATATTTTTTAATTTTTATGTGAATTGGTGTTTTGCCTGCATGTATAACTGTGTAAGGGTGTCAGATCTTGGAACTACAGACAGTTGTTAGCTGCCATGTTAGTTGTTATCTGAGAATCGAACTCAGGTGCTCTGGAAGAACAGTCAGTGCTCTTAACCACTGATCTGTCTCTCCAGCCCAAGATGGCTCCTTCTTAATACATATTTTTTTTCAAAATAAAACTCATATTAACTGTATAAAATAATGGTTGACATTTTCATGCATGTACATAAGGTACTTTAATCATTTTCATTCTTTTCTGAAATCTGTTTCTCTTATGTACTATATTTAAATTTTAATCTAAAATCTTAATCTATAATCAATCTATAATTAATTACCATTAAAATGCCAACCTGGTTTCATACTATGGACTACAATGGCTTTTATTGCTATTATAGAAACTATAAACTTTTTTTATACTGTCCTCAAGATTTATTGCCAAACCTTATCAACTTTCAGTGTGAGGCATTAGTTTATCCCTTTAGTTTTTGTTCACTTTCTTGTCCTCCATAACAAATTCTTGTTTAAAAAACTAATATGTCTTTAATTCTCCTAGCGTCTCAAAGCCTTAACTTCCAGTTTATCTTAAGCAGAATAGTTCAAGAGTTTGATATCTTCAAAACAGTGTCTATATGGCCATCTTTTCTCTTTATAGGACCCAGAACAAACTGAGAAATGTGAACAAGAAATGTCCAAGTCACCTGGGAGAGAAGAAACACCAGTTATGGCCTTTGTATGTAGTATTTTTTATTTACTTTTGTATTCCTACCCACAATCGCATCCCTAAGTTTAAAGTTGTGCTTAAAATACATATCAACATATGAATTATTTTATTGAAGTTAGAATTGTGGTTTCTAGATAGATAATTAACATCAGTCATAAACTGGCAGATTATTTTCATAAACTCATTCTACTCTTTAAAAATCTACGTCAGAAGATCTTTCCATGGGAAAGAGACAGACAGATGAGCTTGAAGCTTCCTCTCATCTTTCATATGAATGTTCTACTTTGGAAATTTTTCTCCTTTTTGCTGTTGGCACCATACAAAGGCAAAGGCTAGAGATAACTGAAGGAGAACAGTTACATACCACCAAATGAAATGGCCTTACACAGTATGGCTTACTCATGTTTCCTACAAGGTCTTCTATAGAAATGCTTGTCTTCTAGATATTCTCCATTCAAGCCACCCAAAAATAGGAAAACCCACCCTCAAAGATACTACCTATCTCTATTTAGTGGTGTGCTAAAGCCATTACTGAGAGATAATTGTGCCCAATGCAATAAACTTCGTTTTGAATACTTCAAATCAGCCACCTAAGAGCATTCAGACTAAGGTAAACACTACAAACCAGAAGTTTGGTGGAATTTTAGGAGGACAATATTGATTTCTTCTATTATTTCTCTATAGCTCCAGCTAAACATTTACTAGAACATCATTGCCTCTATTCTTCATAGTCCAAACTAGGAAAAACCAGGCTTTGCCAGGTTGATGGTGGCACATACCTTTAATCCCATCACTAGGGAAGCAGAGGCAGGGAGAACCCTGTGAGTTCAAGGCCAGCCTAGTCTACAGAGTTAGTTCTAGGATGGCCAATACACAAAGTAACCTTGTATGGAAATTTTTTTTTAAAAAAAGGAAAAGGAAAAGAAACAAGTTTTGATTAAAGGACTCATTCTGTACAATGAGAGTTCAAATCTTTGAGTTCGTTTTGGTGTCCCAGTATGTCAGTTAGTAATATTGATACTTAAAGTGAACATGCCCCTCAGGAGTACTGTACTTCACACCCACTGAGACACACTTTTTTTTTTTTACATTATGTAACTCTTATAGAATAATATTGATACAACCCAATTAGTCTACCACTGGCAGCAGATGTAATAGGAACCCAGGAAATATAGAATGATAGAGTCATATCCTTACTTCTCTTGTAGTTCTTTTAGGAACTTTTACAAGTTTGTATTATGGTCCCATTGATTTTTTTTAACTTGAGTGACTCACTTGCCTATATTGGAGGATCATCTCAAAGAATTTTACGCCTGTCTGTTTGTATTTAACAGTTTTGTTGGAGGGAATTGAACAGCTCAAAGCTTTGTTAATCGTTGATTGAATGACTAAATGGAACACAATGGCCATGTCTCTTTCATTAAAACCGAACAAAATTATATATAAAATAGTAACAGAAAAGAGAATGCAGATATATTGTTTCATGGGGAAAGTACCTGTAGAGCACTCTAATTAGTATGGTCCTAGTTTAGAATGAAAAACAAGTATATCTTCATGTAAATGGACTCATACATAGAGAAGTTTTGGAAGGATGCATAGCATACACAAATACTCACAGACACATAACCTGCAGTGATGGTTACTTTTTAGGAGCAAGATTTGAAAAGGTAAAAATATTTTAACTTTTCACTACAAGTGATAACTTGAGGATTTTTAAATGTGTTTATCATCTTTGTAACTTAAAAAAGATACATTAAGGACCATATATATATTTATATATATATTTAGTCCTACAGTTAAGATTCATGAATTTTGCCATCTGTAAATTATACCAAAATTTAAAAGAAAAAAAAGAAACTGTATGCCATTGTTTAGCCAACTTTGACAAGTCCAATATTAGTAAACTTACTTTCTCTTTGATGCTTCACCTCTAAATGTCTAATTTTAATTGTCTAAATATTTAAAAATTAGAATTAACATTTTAATCCATCTTATATAATCATAATTACTTTAAAATGGCCCATGTACTGATGTTAACGCAGACACTGTGCTTGAAGGATTCTTTCTTGTTTCCCACTAAACATAATGTTATTCTCAGGAAACTTTAAATAAATGCTGTCTGGGGATGAGAGAAGAGAAGTTGGCAACAGTCTTATATTAAAACATATTAGAGAGTGGCGGCAAGCCGAATCTCTGCTCTTTTGGCATTCAGCCTTTGGTACACAATGTGACAATGTAAAAAATACCCTCAGGAAGCAACAGACGTCAACTAGTTGCATTTGGGAATTGGTTAAAATCTATACAATCATTTCTGCAGCATCAAAAAAGCAGCATTCTGGAAAAATCTCTCACTTTGTCTTCTTTCACCGAAGGAGTCGACTGAGGAAGAAAGAGAGAAGGAGGAGTTCGCTGCTCTCAAGATCCAGTCAGCCTTCCGGGGCCATGTGGCCAGAGAAGAGGTAAAGAAAATGAAGTCAGAAAAAGGCGAACAGCAGAAAGGAGAGGACAGCAAGTGAGGACACTGCTTTACCCCCAGGAAACACGAAAAGTAATTCAAATCCATCAATGTTGTTACTGTCATTTTTTTCCTCAGTAAGGGAGATTTGATGTTGTGAACATTTGTTGCTGTTGTGAAAATCTGTCATGAGCATTTGTTTAATAAACATGCCATTGAAACACACCCCTTGATTTCCCTGGGAACAGGAGGATTGGCTCTGCTTGTCCCTAGCCTATGTATAAATACCTGATTTGGAAGATACTTTGAGACAAACATGTCCAAAAATGGAGGGGTGGGGCAAACCAGCTTCACATTGAATTCAAACAACGTATGATAACTTAGTAACGTTATGTACATTGCAAATGACCATTTCACTCCAAGATGAAATTTTAAAAACTATGTGGAAGCAGAAAGGTCCAGCCTCTCTCTCTGATAAACAGATCCATGAACAGCCATAAAAGTCATATTTATTGAAAGTTACACCAGTATTTTCTCATACCAAGGTCCCTAATCTTAATTTACATGTCTTACTGAAGGAGAGCATCACAAGTCCCCATGAATCTAGTGCTTTATTATGTATTATATGTAATACACAATAATACAAGAGCTTCCAGTGTACCTTAGGCATCTTGTGACCAAAGTCATAGGATGGCAACAATGTCTCTTCAGCAATACAATCACTATTTTCCACAAGAATTCTTCAACATCAACGTACTTGTAAAAAACAGCTGTCGATTCTACCATCTACCCAGATACAGACTCTGCTAAATTCCTACGAGACACTCCATTCTTCCATTTTTTCCAGACCCAAATCTCTAGATTCATCCTTAACTCATCACTTTGTCTCCCATCAAATATAGGCTCAGCAAATCTGTGGGATCTACCTATAGAGGATACTCAAAAGCTGAACACCTCTCACCACTCCCATTGTAGCACATTGATCCCAGTTCTCATCATCTCTCTTGTGGATTACTACAGTACCCTTAACATGGAGGCATGCTGTGTGTTCTAATCTCATAGTCACCTGCAGTGCCTCTGCTGAAAATACAACCCCAGACAAGCCCTTCCATAATGGTCACAGAAGCAAAAGCAAGAAGACCATAGGCAAGTATTTCAAGGGTTTGCACTTGTCACCTGTGCTCTATTCCATTGACCAAAGAAAGTCATTTGGCCAAATCCAAAGTTGAAAGGATAACCCCTTCCTATTTGTAGCATAGCAAAGGGTTCTTTATGAAAATATTTTAGTTTAAGGTAGGAGGTAATGGGGACCAATTTAACCTTCTGCAGTCTGCCTTCTTGGTTATAATTACAGCCCTCCCACGTGGGAAATGCACTCATTCTTAATCCTAATTTCCTAAAAGGTCCATCAAATCTTTAAAGTCTGGGAGCTCATTATCTCTACCAGTTCCAGGTGTGTCTTTTCTTGATGTAGGAACCTTTGAATTAAAAAAGCAAATAACAATTCTGTGTAAGGTGAAAGTTGGAGTAATGTTTCGTGAATAAGACACCTGGTCTGCCCCCTGTACCTGGATCCCACGTTTTCCTCAGGTATTTATTTGCAAAGGGAAATGGGATTTCTCAATATGCTTCTTGTTTGTAGGACATTGAGGGCCCAAAGGGCTGCTTGTAACTTACACTGGTTTTTCTCTTTTAGTTGGTATTAATACTTATTTTTAAGTGACTTCTAAGCTTTATTTTTATTTTATATGTATGTGTGTTTTGCCTGCATTATGTATGTGCACCAACTGTGTGTCTGATGTCTTCAGAGATCAAAAAAGATGCCCTGAAACTGGAATGACAGATGATTGTGAGCTGCCAAAGAGCTGTGTCCTCTGCAAAAATAGTAAGTGATCCTAACTGCTGAGACATCTCTCTCTTCACACCTGGCGGTAATACTTGTGCTAATAAAGTTATCTTTAAAATTAATGAAGTTTCTACGTACTTGACTACCATCAACTTTACTAAAAGCTAGAACATCTTTTTTTTCCTTTTAAGATTTTCAAGAATGGAAACCAAATTTCAGTAGCGCCTGTAGCTGTAATATCTAACTAATCTCTCTGCTTCCACTCTGTCATAGAAGGAAAAGAAAGAACTTCACACACATACAGAGAGAGAGAGAGAGAGAGAGAGAGAGAGAGAGAGAGAGAGAGAGAGAGAGAGAGAGGCTTGCATACTTAGGCATATGCACACAAACACATTAAACTATGGAGGCTCAGAACGGATCATCAGTAAACAGGAGAACCAGCTGCCAAAAGTGTAATTCTCAGTTCAAGACAAAAAGCCTGAGAATAGGAAGGTGCCTCTTTAAGTTCTGGAGCTCAAAAGGTCTGAGCCCAAGAGCTCTGTTATCTAAGCCCAAAGAAGATGAATTCCTCCAGCTCCAAAAGAGAGAATTCACTCTTCCTTTGCACTTTCATTCTAATGAGGCCTTGTGGTGACCTACCTTCCTTGGTATACCAATTTCAATGCTGATCACTACTAGATAAACCCATAAATATGTATGGATGAGCTATCTGGCCATTTCTTAACACAGTCAAATTTGCCCACAAAATTACCCAAACTCCCAGCTCCCAAACCTCCAGCCCTATGAAATGTTCCTCTACTTAAACCCTCAATGACTTCTCATTTCACTGAAAATAAAGCATCATAATGGTCTACAAAGGCCTTTGCAAATCTTTTTATTTCCAGCCTCACTTTGCTTATTCATTAGGATCCAGACACTGGCATCACAACCTTCCTCAGACATTCTAGGCTTGCTTTCATCTCAGGGATTTTTATGTGTGTGGTTACTCATATCTCTGTGGAATGCTTTGGGCCAGATACCTCTCAGTTCAGGTCTTTCAGTGAGACCTTCTTTTGGCTTAGCTTAAAAAAAAAAAAAAAAAAAAAAAACTTAGAGGTTCTATTGCTGTGAAAAGACACCATGACCTTTTTTGGTTTTTCTAGAAAAGCTTTATTTGCTATCTCTAAAAGACGAGGGAAATTACAAACCACATCAACATGGCATTACAGTTTGAATGCAGCATAAACAGGGATACCTTAAAAACAAAGACTGAAGCTGGGTGATGGTAGCATATGCCTTTAATCCTAGCACTTGGGAAATAAAAGCAGGCAGATCTCTGTGAGTTCAAGGCCAGCCTGGTTTACAGAGTGAGCTTTAGGACAGCCAAAGCTACACAGAGAAAAACCCTGTCTTGATAAAACCATTTAAAAAAAAAAAAAGACTGTGGTTTGTTTTACCTAGTATCTACTATGGGGGATGCTCAGATGAACAGGTCTGGACCTAAGAGGACACACAGCAATGTCAGTTTTCTTCACCCACTGTTATCTATGGAGAAGCAGAATGTGGAGCTTAGTTGTGTGTATGTTGGGGGAAAAGGGGTGAACGGACAGATAAAGCCCAATACCAGCCCAAGCCACCTCTACCTCAGTTGACCATGGAAACTCTTATAAGGAAAACATTTAACTGAGGAGCTTGCTTACAGATTCAAAGGTTCAGTCCATTACCATGGTGGGGAACATGGTGGCATGCAGGCAGACGTGGTGCTGGAGGAGTAACTGAGAGTCCTATATCTTGCAGGCAACAGGAAGCTGACTGAGACACCGAGCAGTATGCTGAGCATAAGGAACCTCAAAACCCACCCCCACAGTGACACACATCCTCCAACAAGGCTATACCCACTCCCATAAAACCACACCACCTATGAGATTATGAGACCCAATTACATTGAAACTGCCACAACTTCCTTTCTCAATTTATCTTGTTGGTTCTAAACACTATCCAGTATATCTTATAGAAGTGTCTATAATGAAAGGAAAATATTAAAACAATAGATTAAAAGGCTAATATATAAAATATGGAAATTTGTGTAGACTGCCATGATTTTTTTTAATTGTCTACTTGATACAACCTAGAATCACCCAGGAAGAGAGCCTCAGTGATGGATTATCTAGATTTGGCTGGCCTGTGGGCATGTCTACAGCGGTTTGTCTTAATTGCACTAACTGATATAAAACACATATCCACTAGAGGCAGGACCATTTCTGGGTTTAGGTACTAGGCTGTATGAGTGGAGAAAATGAGGCTGAAGCAATGGCTTAGAGCACATACTGCTGTAATAGGAGACCTGAGTTTAGTTCCCAGCATCCACATCAGACAGCTCACAACCTACTTACTCTGGTTAGCTCTAGCTCCAGGGAAATCAAATGCTCTCTTCTGGCCTTTACAGACACCTGCACTTATGTGCACATTCTAACACAGACACATGCACATCTACATGTAATTTAAAAAAAACAAAAAAAATGTTTTTAAGAGTGCAGAAATTGAGTTGAGTACTAAGCAAGTATTCATCCATCCCTCTCTGCTCATAACTGAATGTCATGTGACCTTCCTGCCACCTTGACTTCCCTACCATGGTGGATTATGAGTTAAAATAAACCTATCACATTAATTTTATTTGGTATTATAATAAAAACTTGGAGCCAGATATTTGGGGAAGGTTGGAATATCAGAGAGATAAAGAAAAAAAAAAAACACAGTCACTTCTCCCTTGCCAACTCCTCAGGCCTGTCTGTACAAATTCTCTGACCTCAACCTCTCTCTCCTCAAACCACCAAAGTATCTGAGAAGGCTGTCAAACCTCCCTTCTCTCTCTCCACCCATCTACCTTACTTCTTTGAACATTTTAAAGTCACCACTCCCTGACCTTTACTCGCTTGGCTCTATGGGTGACTCTCCTCTGATATTCCAGACTATTTTTATTAAATATATATCACCACATAAACCCTCTCTCCCCTAAGTTACTTGTAGTCATTAGGCTTCTGTGTCCCACCCAGCCAATCCCATAGGCAGTCAGCCCCAAATAAACATACAGAAGCTTATATTAAGTACAAGCTAATTGGTCTATCTAGTAATTGGTTTCTGGCCCAGACTTTCGAGTCTAGACCAAAGGTTTGACTGGCAGTTCAGCAGTCCCACAGACACTTACATTGATTTTATGCTGATTGACCTAGGGCCCAGGCATGTAACTTGCTAACTCTTTACCCTTAAACTAACCCATCCTTCTTACCTTGTTCAGCCATGCGGCTCAATACCTTCTCTCAGAGCAGCATTTCAGCTTCTTCTGCATCTGCTGCCATCTCCTCGCTGTTAAGTCTCTGTCGCAGCCCTATAGGTCTATCTCTGCTCTGAGACGTTCTCAAAGTTTTCTTAGTCTGGTAGCCCCGCCCACACTTCTTGTCTGCCTTTGGACAATCAGTGGTTTTTATTAAACCAGTAGGTGGGACAATTATTTACAATGAAACAGAATACAATCCCCCTACAGGTCTATGACTTAGTCTTATTACTTGCTAACTCATTAAATTATCCCATATTTCTATTTATGTTTAGCCATGTGGCTTGATACCTTTAGCTCAGTGCAGCATTCTCATTCTGTTTTCTCAACATCTAACTGTCGTCTACCCTTCTGCTCTTCCACTTCCCAGGATTCTTGTACTATGGGTAACCTGTCTCTACTTCCTGTCTAGATACTTGACCAATCAGCATTTTATTAAACATTGGTTTTCATTTTGTACATTTTCAGTACAAAAGCATAGTCTTGTAGTGGGATTATGTGTTACATTTTAAATAATTCTCCCACCTATGCCTTTAATAAAAAGTTGAAGGCAGACAGGAAGTGTGAGCAGAGCTACCAGACTGGGAAAATCTCAGAGCAGAGCAGACACACCAGATACCATGGGAATGCGACAGAGACACGACCAGGAGATGGCAGCAAACACAGGGGAAAGAAGCTGAAGTGCTGCTGTAAGAAAAGGTTCTGACGTGCACCGCCAAACAGGATAAGAAAGAGCTAGCAAGTTATATACCTGGGCCCTAGGCCAATCAGCATAAAATTAATGAAAGCGTCTGTGTGTTTTTGTGTGACTGCGTGTGTTTCTGTGGGTCTATCAGACTGCCAGACTGCTGGTCAAACCTCTGGTCCAGGCCCGGAAAGTCCGGGTCAGAAACTAATTACAACATAGTCCCACAGCAGTTACTTTTTGTTGGTATTTTATCACAGCATTAGAAATAACAGTGAGATGCCTCCCACGTAAATTGTGCTGCTAATGGTACTTGTTAGAGCTGCAAACAGAAGAAAAGCTAAACAAAATTTGGAGTGAGAAAAAATGAAAAAATCATATAAAGGGGAGAAACTTAAAATATTTATAAACATTGTGGTGGTTTAAATGAAAATGGCACTCACAGGCTCCTAGGGAGTGTCACTATTGGAAGTTGTAGCCTTGTTGGAGTAGGTGAGGCCTGCCAACCCAGATATAGAATCCTCAGTTTCCTCTCCAGAACCATGTTGCCTGTGTGCTGCCATGCTTCCCACCATAATGAAAACAGACTAAACTTTTAAACTGTAAACCAGCCTCAATTAAATATTTTCCTTTATAAGCGTTGCCATGGTCATGGTGTCTCTTCACAGCAATAAAACTCTAGCTAAGACGATGTGTGCCTTTATAGGAAGGTAAGTTCAAAGTTTGTCAGCATAAATTTTTGATTAAATATTCCTGGCAGTATACCTGAACAAATGGAGTTGCTATTATAGTCATCAACCAATCCTTTCCAATAAATAAAAACAGGAGGGTCCTGTTCTTTTGTAGTGTGATATAAAGCTTGGTCAGTAAACGTCTCTCTGACTCAGGAATTAGTTAACGTAAGGTCCAGAACTGCCATCCTGCCTCTGTTGATATATATTATATATATAGCATGCATTTTTTTGTGATAAAGCAAACTGAATAATATTCTGCTGCCTAACTTCCCTAACTTAACTCATTGCTATCAAACCAACTTGACTTGTAGCATATAGTTTTTTTATTTTTTTGTCCTCCATGAAATTATTCCCTTGTTTTGGGGGAGGATAAATGTGGGATGCAATTGTTTGGTCTGTGATTAGTTGGGTTGTGGTTGGTCAGTTTGTGGTTATTTGAGCTGTGGTTGGTTGGTTGGGCTGTGGTTGGTCAGTCTGGTTTGTTGGGCTGTGGTTGGTTGGTTGGTTGGTTGGTTGGTTGGTTAGATGAATGGTTGATTAGTTAGTTATTAAAATCCCAAAATTCCAAAAAGTAGTAATGTTATAGACTGAAATGCACCTAACCCTTACTGATACACTGAATCCGTAATTGAATCATAGTATTTGAACATAAAATCTTTGGGAAATAATTAGAATTAACAAGTCCACAAGGGAAGAATTCTTATTTTCACCTTTGTGCCATTTGATGCCAGCCTTCAGAACTATGAACTAAATACACTCCTTTATTAGGGCATATCAGATGTTCTGAAAGAAAATGAACTAAGATAGGCTCAGTCAGGGGTGACTTCTTACCTCAAGAGACGTACATCAATGTCTGGAGACATTTGCTGTTGTAACAGCTCAGGGCAGGAAGAAAGAGGGTTATAAGTATCTGTAGATAGAATCCCAACATGCTTCCTAAGCATTGTATAACAATGAGGTTAGATGCACCACCACCATAAAAAAATTACCCAAGCCAAATATTTATAGTTTAAAGGTGGAAAACCCCTGAATTGAGTATTTAAAATGTCATGTAGTTTCCAGGGAGAACAGATTTAAGAGAAAACTGACTGAGCAGGAAGTAGGAACAAAAGAAACATATCAAGTCTGTTTGCTTAGTGATTGTGCCAACCACATACCGAAGAAAAACTAAAATCCATGAACTTTGACTTGGGTGCAAAAATGTCTTCATTTTTAATCATTTTCAGTATTCTATAACAGGCAGAAAACTTCTGTGCTATAAGTCCTATGCGAAGGAATAGAAAGGAAATCTGAAGGTAAGAAGAAAAAGAGAAAAATGCAAAGATATGAACTATCAGCTAAACACAGCAGCTAGATGTGGATGTGCACAGAAACACATCCAGCCACAGCCCACCTGGATCTACCAACTGGGAAGCACTGAAATGAAGTTTGCAGACAATGAAGGAGATACATTAAGTCAAGATTTTTCCTCAAGGGAATGTAGACATTCCCTAAAAGATAAGACATACATTCACAAAATGAGCACTGAGAAGAGATGGGTGAAGGAGACAAGAAAAAACACAAACCATACCGAATCATTTGATAAATGTGATCATATTAAAATGTGACTTTCATATCTTAAAAAAAGAAAAAAACATAAGCAAGGTAAAAAAAACAAAACAAACAGCAACAACAACAACAGAATGGGAAGAGATTATTTTCAATTCAAACTGTATAAAATTAACAAAAACTAGTATACAGAACACAAACTCCTACTCAGTATGAAGACTACATGAGAAGAGTAAATACCAAACTTGCAGTACATGTCCCAAATAACATACTGTTTGGGAAGGATTAGGAGATGTGGCCTTTTGGAGGAGGTGAGTAACTGGGAATAGACTTTGAAGTTTCAAAAGCCCACACCATTCTGAGTTAGCGCTCTCTGCCTTATACTTGTGGATCAATATGTTACCTCTCAGCTACTGCTCCAGGACCATGCCTGCTACATGCTCCCAACTGTGATAGCCATGGATACTAACCTTCTGGAACCATGAGCGAGCCCCAAATTAAAATGCCTTGGTCATGGTGTTTTGTCAGAGCAATAAAGTGACTAAGACAAACTTTTTTTTCATGTTTTAGAAAGCTGCATGTGTGTGTGTGTGTGTGTGTGTGTGAGAGTGAGTGCTGAGTGGAGATCAGAGGACAATTTGCAGGAGCCAGTTTTCTCCTTCTACAATATGAGGTTCCAGACACTGAACTCAAGTTATCAGGCTTGGTAGCAAGTGCCCTTACAGACTGAGCCAAAAAGATGTTTAGAAACAAAACATTGAGATGGGACTCCACCTGGATTTGACATGTCATCAGTATTTTCCAGTAATAGATCATGAGACTCCATTCCCCTGTAAGAGGACAAATGTCACTGGGTTTTGTGTTTCCTTTTCTGCAGGGGGTAAGTGGGGGATAAGAATTGACTTTGATTGCAGGATGGAAAAATGCATGAAAATCCTGAGTGTTCAGATTCAGTAAGCTAGGAGAACAGTTAGTAAGCTGTCCTTTAAGGTCCAAAGCTTCTGTGACTGGCTCTGATGCAGGGGCTGCTCTTTGCACACCACGTGTCTCTTTTGCCAGCTGGACCTCTTTTAGGCCCTCAGAAGGGATTTCAAAATCACAGGAGGAAGGTACACCTCCTGTGTGCTTCCTGTTTGTTCCCTATACTGATTATCACCAACAATGTTTCTTCCTGACCCCAGAGCAGCAGCTCAGTCCAGAAGCACATAACATCCAATTTTTAGCACTCAGCTGCCCACCATGATCCTCAACTGCCCAAGTTGCAGCTCCAGGACACCCCTTTCCTAAGCAAGTCTTAGTAATTCCAACTTCTCTTTGTCCTTTTTGATCAAGAATTGGCAAGTAGCTGCTTTTAACCATGTTTATCTCTATAATGCCTATTGTCTCTACAACAATCTCAATCATATGGTGACAATTCTGTATGCCTGATTAATAAGTCTTAACATTAAATTCTATAAGGTATAGTGTTTTCTGAGCTTCACAATAAGACTGTGATTAATTTAAATAAAAATCAAAATATCAAATTTTACTTTACTTAGAAACTTGGAGATTGAGATAGAAAATTGAGAATATGCACCTAATTCTTTATCCTCCAGAAATACTGTTATTTTAAAAGCTAGGCCTGGTTTGGACAACACCAAGACCCTATGGAAGCTAGAAACCAGATTTACTTAGCAGAACAGGGATGTCTGAGTCCCAGACCCTCAGTGAGGAAGTTTGAGAAAGTTTGTGCTACAAAATTCATAAACTATAAAAGACTAGTAGGAGCCAGGTTCCAGAACAGCAAGGGGAGGAGATGCGCATTTAAAAAGGAGAGAGAGAACCAAGGCTGTTGGAAAGTCAGTTCTCTCCCTTGACTCCTTTTCTATCTTCCTGGCATTCTTTTCCCTGACAGCTGAGGGTTATAGTTGCAAGAGTATCGTGATCTCTGAACTGGGAGATGCAGACCTTATAAAGATGAGAATGTCATGTTCAGTGTCTTAGTGATGGTTTCAATTGCTATGAAGAGACACCATGACCACAGCAACTCTTCTAAAGGAAAACATTTCATTAGAGTTGGCTTCCAGTTCAGTGGTTTAGTCCATTGTCATCATGGCAGGAAGCAGGGCAGCATGCAGGCAGACATGGTGCTGGAGAGGAGCTGAGAGTTCTACATCCCAACCTGTAGGCATGACTTGAGCATCTAAAACCTCAAAGCCCATCCCCAGTGACATACTTCCTCAGACAAGGCCACAGCAGTCCAGCAAGGTCATACATCCTAATTCTTTTCTAATGATACCACTTTGTATAAGCCTATGGGGGTCATTTTTCATTCAGACCACCACACCCAGAGAAAATGAACTCACCCCATGGCATACTGCACTAGAAGTACAGAGGCTTCCCAACTCCTTTCCTTCCCCCCCCCAGGAGAAAGTACAGTGTCCCTGGGGCTGGAGAGATGGAACAGTGGTAAAAGAGCCAGAGTTTAGTTCCCAGCACCTATTTTAAATGGCTCACAACCATCTGTAATTCCAGCTCAAGAAGATAGATCCAATGCCCTTTTATAGGCCCCACAAGCACTTGTAGGTACATACGTATTACACACACACACACACACACACACACACACACACACACACACACACACAAATAGGTAATATTACAAGGTCCTTTCCTGAAAAGCTGACCCAAGACTAAAAGGCATTAGATCTCAGCAAATATGCCATAAAATCAGATTTAAATTCTGTTAGAAACTCACATGATCAAGACCATGATGCAATTGGCTTTCTGGTTCTGCACTGTTGAATAAAATCAATATTAAATTGCCAAGTACATGCCAGGTAACTTCTAATACAGAAAATGAGGATGGATGAGGGCAAAGCTGTTATTTTTGCAACCCAAGGGTTTTTGTTTGTTTTTCTTGGTTTTGTTTTGTTTTGTTTTGTTTTTACCTCTTATGCCAGGATTGCAGGGGTCTAGCAGCTCAGGCTCTTCTGTGGTTCTCACACAAGTGAGCATCTTTGGACCAGGCAGCCTGGCACCTCTCTTAAACTGTGGTACCTTCTTCTTTGGCATCTTTCCTGTGTTGACCCTTTTCCTACATGCTTTCCCAGGAGCTGTCTTGGTTCTCAGCATGCAGGTCAATCACCTTGAGAGAAGCTTCCTCAGGAGGACCATCTATCTGACCCCAGACATTTCTAATTAGTCTGGGCAACACAAGGCCCTGTTCCCAGTGGAGAGAAAGGAGAAAAAGGAAGAAGTGAGAGAGAAAAATGAAAAAGAAAAGGGAACAAGGAGGAAAAAAGGGAGTAGAGAAAAAGAAAATAGAAAAGAGAAGGGGGTCAGTGACCAGGAGTACCCTGATGCTTTTCCAGGGAACCCTCATTCAGTACCCAGCACTCACATCAGGAGCTCACTATCAGCTATAACTCCAGATTCAGGAGTATCCAACACTTCTGGCCTCCATGGGCACCTCTATTCCTGAGTACATACCCTCCGACCCACACTCACAATTGATAAGAACAAATTACTTTTTTTAACAATGATGAAAATTTTTTTAAAGAACAGAAAAATAGAAGAGGATAAATTATGGTGGGCTGGAGAGATGGCTCAGGGGCCTGACCACCTGAATTCAATCCCTGTGACCCATACGGTCGATGGAGAGAACTGATTCTCAGACATTGTCCTTTGACCTCCATGTGCATGTCATGGCATGTGCATGCCATACACAACACACATGCACACTCAACAAAGAGAAAGCTGACTTTTAATTGAATAAGTCAAGAAATACTTGCAGAGTTGGAAAACTGTAAATTGTCTAGAATAATGGATAAAAGCAGATCCATGGCAAGAAACATGCTATAAATTAGGGAAATCCAATTGAAGCAAAAAGAAAAACTAGTTTCCAGGGATAAAGAAAAATGAATGGTTTCCACACAGAAGTTAAGAGTGCTCAAGAATCCAGGTGATGGTTGTGCATGCCTTTAGTTCCAGCACTTGGGAGGTAGAGGCAGAGGCTAGGATCTCTGAGTCCCAGGCCAGCCTGGTTTACAAAGTGAGTTCCAGGACAGCCAGAACTACATAGAAAAACCCAGAGAGAGAGAGAGAGAGAGAGAGAGAGAGAGAGAGAGAGAGAGAGAGAGAGAGAGAGAGAGAATTGCCAACCTTTCCCTAGTCCACTGGAAACTCCTTCACATTTCTGTAAAGAATTATTGCAAAGAATCCTGTACTTACCAAACTATCATGAGAGTGAAACAGAGACATTTTCAGAAATACAAAGTATGTCAAATATTTTCTATTTTCCCATACAAGTCTTTATATCCTGCTCCAGTTGCTATGAGGAAGTGAACTGTACTAATGGAGCCCTTGAAGAGCGGAAGACAGCAAGGTGATGCTAGTTATTTCCCTTGGCTACCATTCTGGTTTCCATAGATCCTTGTATCAGTCACCAAAGGCCACAGCTCTTGCCAAGCATCCTTTCCTATAGCTACTCTCTCTAGGTCTCAGTAGTGTCTTTCCCTCAGTCTTTTAGGTTCAGTCTGTCCCATTCCTTTGTTTACTCTGGTGCATCAGGTTACTGTGACACTAACATTACAAAGCCACCATGTGTTTCTATAATCTCCAGGTCCACTACAGCTTGCTTGAGTCAGATGAACTCAGCTAGACATCATTTCTTCAAGCTTTAGCACCTAGAAAAACAGCATTTCACACTGTACATAATGTGTGGTTGGAGTTACTCTATTCCCATGCCTTTCTTCCCCCTTAGCAGACATATTTCTCTAATGGCTGTGGCAAAGTCTTTTAAGCTCAAATGAGTACAGATGTCCCTTGACTTACAACGAGTTACATCCAATAGTCCCACCAAAGTTAAGAATATCATAAATGGGGGATACCTTGATCCCCCTGGTCTACAAAACATGACAGTTCAACTCACTTTAAATGTGCTCAGAACACTCATATTAACCTAAAGTTAGACAAATAATCAGCATAAAACTTGTTTTGCAATCAAAGGTTGGGTATCTCACATAAATTGCTATTAAAAAAAAATGTAAGCCACACAATATGCTACAGAGATTCAGTTTCTGATTGCCCTACAATCATGTGAGCAACTGAAAACTGCAGCTGACTATTGTATTTTATTACAAAGAACTGGCCTGGGAAAATAAGAATTTCTGCTGGATCTGTATCACTTTCACACCATCACACAGTTGAAAGTTATAAGCCAACCCATCATAAAGCAGAAGCTATATTAGTTTTTTTCTCATCACTGTGATCAATTTACTTGATATGGAATAAACTTACAGGAGGGAATGTTCGTTTTAGCTCAAAGTTTCAAATGTCAGTTTTTTCAGAGCAGAGAAAGCATTGTGGGGTGCATGGCAGTGGAAGTGTGTCAAAAGTCCCTCATTTATGGTAGACAAGGCAACAGAGCCGTCAAAACCTTCAGAACCCCCCACCAGGCCCACCCTAGTGACCAGCTTGGCCCCACTTCCTAAGAGTTACACAACCTCCCCAAATGCTACCACCAGCTGAGGAACAAGTACTCAAAACAGGAGCCTGTGTGGAGCATTTCACGCTCAAATAAAAACAGGAATTGTCTATCTGTGGTATCTCTTTAGGCCTAAAATTAGAAATAGTATGTTCTCCCATCTTACCACCTGCCATTGGCCTCAGTAAGTCCTATGACCAATGCCGAAGGCACACTCTGCCCACACTGAGGACATGAGAGGGTAAGGCTGCAGACAGAGCTAAAGAATTAAACTCTGGAGCTGGAGAGAGATGCTCAACAATTAATAAAGCTTTCTGTTATTTTAGAGGACTTTATTTCCCAGCATCCACCATCAGACAGTTCACAACCATCTGTAACTCCAACTCCAGGGGATTCAATGCCCTCTTCTGGCCTCTCCAGGCACTGGCACAGACATGTACACACACATACATACACACACATATACATACATATATACATACATACATACACACATATACATGCATACATACATACACACATATACATGCATACATACACATACATGCATACATACATATATACATACATGCATGCATACATAGAAATAAAACAAAACTATTTAAGTTGGAAATGAAGTGATAGCTTGGTGGTTAAGAGTACTTATTGGTCTTACAGGGGACCCAGGTTTATTTCCTATATAGTGGCTTATAATTGTCTTCAACTCCAGTTCCATGGAATATGATGTTCTCCTCTGGCCTCCAATGGCAGCATGTACATACATACAATACACATGCGTATTTACAATACCATCAAAACACCTGTACACATACAATAAATCCTTTAAAAAATAAAGTATATTTCTTAATCTGTCACCTCTGCTTACATCCTTATAAATATTTTTTTATTAAATCCGTCTCAATTACCCCCCATTTGAGTGTGCCATATGTTGTCTTCCTGGCTGCAGATAGATGCAGGGATAGGTACCAGGAGGGGCTCAAGAAAACACACTCTTAAAATAGTAGTCTGATATTTTGTTGCTCTCATGTATTTGAGAAGCACACCACCACCACCCTCCTCACCAGGAGAAAGTAGAATACTTGCAACCAAGGTATTCAGTGAAATAACAGTGGCAACCTATCACTGGTGGCAGGTGGAAGGCAACAGAAATAAAGTGACTGTGGTACTTAGTTGCCATGGTAACAATAGTGATTGTAGAGACTATAGTCAGCTGATGGGTTCTGATGGCTCTTAGAACGGTAAACAACGGGGGGGAAAATATATCAAGTGTCCTTATTACCCAATTCAGAATCTAATGGGAAGTCGGAAGTCTCTCCAGCATCTTTAAAAGAGTCCATCTCCTTTGGCCACTGAACTGATGTAAGGACCAAGACTAAGAATTGCTTTAATAGTTACAGGGTTAAAAAAAAAAATAGGTAAGTCCTGAAATCTGGAAAGCTGGTGGTAAATTTAGTCAAAAATAATCTAAAGAGATACTTGTCTCCCTCATTTTGGCATTCAAACTACAAAAACAATATCTCTGAGAAATTATAATTTTCACAGGAATCTCATGCCAGAAAAAGACTGAAGCCTAATGCTAGCCAGAGGAAGACGTTGTCTCCTAGAAGGGGCATAGACTTTAAACTATTCTGACATACCTTGGCTGGGGCTATTAGCGATTCATACCTTGGCTCCACTATTTCAACCTCGTGCCAGGGCCCTGAAGACAGATGAGAAGAGCTGCTGGCTGTCCTTGGTCCTCATGTATAAATTATATAGGTGTCCCTTTTCTGTTTTTCTCTATTTCTTGTTTAAGTAGCCTGTTGAGAACAGAGGGTCAAACTTGGCTTATGTATAAAATCTGACATGCTCACGCTTGAGCCTAATAATTCTTTTTTTTTTGTAAAAAACTTTTTATTTATTTATTTATTTATTTATTTGCCTTGGTGTTTGCCTGGAATTGGAACTATAGACAGTTGTGAGCTGCTATGTGGGTGCTGGGAATTGAACTCAGGTCCTCTGGAAGAGCAGTCAATGCTCTTAACCACTGAGCCATCTCTCCAGTCCCAAGCCTAGTAATTCTAACAGTATGACAACTCAGTGAAAAGGCACTTGACTAGCATGTGGAAGGTTCTGGATTAGATTCCCCATGGTTGGGGGGAAATACCTCAAAATCTCCAGCCTCAGTCTCTCACAATAAGCTAATTGTACTAATGGGAAAGTAGTGAGACCTTGAGATGTTAGAGAGAGATACAGATACAAGGGAGACCAGAATCTGAGCTGAAAATCACCCTATACTTCCAACAGGAGGTTTGTAATTATATATGTAATGTATACTACAAACAGGAGGTTTGTAATTGCTTATTTGCAATAAGTTAAAAAATTCTGAAGACCATATCTTAGAAAGGTGCCATACAATGAAATGTGATTTTCCTAAATATCTACTTCCATGGTCTTCCATTGCTTCCAAACATGCAAGGAGAATTAAATTCCAACCCCCAGATGATAAAGGTGTATAACCTAATAGGAGATGGAGCTTCTACCTAAAGAATAGCAAAAGCTGAAAGCCTTAAGTCAAGAGTCTGGGGATCATGTGTTCAAGTAGGTTTTATACGTGGTTGTTAAGCCAAGAAGACTATAAGAAGACTTGATAAAGAGGAACGTTCTGAAGTGGATTCAGGATGGAAAACTGGGGTTTACTGACATGACGCCAGGAAGTAGATGGAGTCAGCTAGGCTCCCCAAAAGTGACAGACAGCAAACCCAAAACATCAGAACTTCCCTGGAATACAGCAGACATGGGTAAGGAGTTAAAATGCTAAAGGACAATAGAAAAGTAAACTAGATGCACTAGATGTGCTTTTACCCATGACTGTCTTGGCCAGAGGACCGAAGACTTTAAGAAATTAACTGGAACTCCTACAACTGATAAACATATTCAGCAAAGTGGCTGGATACAAAATTAACACACACACACACACACACACACACACACACACACACACGCCTTCTTATATACAAATGATAAATGGACTAAGAAAGAATCTGGGGAAATAACACCTTTCATGATAGCCTCAAATAAAATATAAAATATCTTGGTATAACTCTAAACAAGCAAGTAAAAAAATCTGTGTAATAAAAAATTCAAGTCATTAAAGAAGATATCAGAAGATAGAAAGATCTCTCATAATCAACATGGCCATCCTATCAAAAGCAATCTACAGATTCAACACAGTCCTCATCAAAATTCCAAATAATTCTTCACAGACCTTGAAAGAACAAATTTTAGCTTCACATAGAAACACACAGGTACACACACACACAAACAAAAAAACAAAACAAAACAAAATAAAAACAGAATAGCTAAAACTATTCTAAATAGCACAAGAATTGATGGAATTATCACCATCTCCAATTTCAAATTGTACTATAGAACTATCATAATAAAAATAGCATGGGAGTGGCACAAAAACAGACAAGATGATCAATGGAATCAAATTGAAAACCCAGACCTAAGTCCGCACACATATGGACACGTTTTTGTTTTTTTTTTTTTTAAACAGAAGCCAGAAATACATGCTGGAAAAATGACAGCATCTTCAATAAATGGTGCTGGTCAAACTGGATGGCTGTGAGTAGGAAAATGCAAATAGAGCCACACTTAGCACACTGTACAAAACTAACTTCAAATGGACCAAAGACTTTAACATAAAACCAGATGAAGCACTAAACCAGGTAAAAAAGAGAGTGAGAAATAGCCTTGAACTCATTGGCACAGGAAAATATTTTCTGAATAGAACACCAAGAGCACAGGCACAAGAATCAACAAATAATAAATGAGACCTCATGAAACTGAAAAGCTTCTGAATAGAAAAAGACACTGTCATTCAGACAAAGTGACAGCCTACAGAATGGGAAATTATGTTTACCAACTATAAATTTAATGAGGGCTAATATCCAAAATATTAATAAGTTAAAATTTAAAAATGGGGGTATACTATTGGGCATATACGCTAAATATGCACATTCGCACTCCAAAGGCATTAGCTCAACTATGTTCATAGCAGCATTATTTGTAATAGCAAGAACTTGGAAACAACATAGATGCCCCTCAACTGAAGAATGGATTAACAAACTGTGGTACATCTACACAATGGAGTACTACTCAGCAGTAAGAAAAAATGGTATCCTAAAATTTTCAGGCGAATGGATGGATTTGGAGAATATTCTCCTGAGCGAGATATCACAAACACAGAAAGATAAACATGGGATATATTCACTCATTAGTGGACTTTAAACAAAAAGCTAAGAATGTCCAAGCTGCAAACTATAACTACTGTACAGCTTGGTATCTGAAACACCTTGGACCTGCACCTTGAAGCCCATTCCCTCCAGAGGAACACTTGATCCAGTCCTGATGTTGGAATGAGGAAAACAGATCTGCCTAGAGTTGATGCTGAACTAAGTCACCTTGGTCCCTTGGGACCTTGGGACCTCCTGCCCTTACTGGGGAGGAGATAAAGTGATGGGGAGAAGAGAGAGTGACTGGGAGGGTGAGAGGCGGAAGGGAGTCTGAACAAGGGGATACATGGATAAAAAATATGACTTTATTCATAAAACATAAATAATTTAAAATATAAAGGTGAAAAAGGAGGATCTTAATCTGGAAGAGAGATGTAGTAGAAAGCATGAGGGAGAACTGGAGGGAGAAAGTGGTGATAGATGCTCAAAATACACTGTACACATGCATGAAACATTCAAAGAATAAAATGTTAAAAAGAAAACAAATGGGGGTATATGTCTAAACAGAATTCTCAATAGAGGAATTTCAAATGGCCAAGAAACACTTAAAGAAATATTCAGCATCCTTAGGCATCTGGAAAAATGCAAATTAAAATACTTTGAGATTTCATCTTACACCTGGTAGAGTGGCTAAGAACAATAAAACAAGAACTTGGTGGTACATCTCATGCTGGTAAGGATGTGAAGTAAAGGGAATACTCATCCATTGCTAAGAGCAAACCTGTACAGACACTGTGGAAATCAGTGTGGCAGTTCTTTAGAAAGATGGAAATCAGGCTGGAGAGATGGCTCAGAGGTTAAGAGCACTGACTGTTCTTCCAGAGGTCCTGAGTTCAATTCCCAGCAACCACATGGTGGCTCACAACCATCTATAATGACATCTGGTACCCTCTTCTGTATACTGTATACATAATAAATAAATCTTTAAAAAAAAAGAAAGATGGAAATCAATCTACCTCAAGATCCAGCTATACTATTCTTGGGCATATACCTAAAGGATGTGTCATCCCACCATAAAACACCTGCTCAACCATAGTCATTACTCTTACATTCATAATAGGCAGAAACTGGAAACAACTTCCATATATATATATATATATATATATATATATATATATATATATATGGGACTAGGGATTACAGACAGATCTTATAGGAAAGGGAAAAATAATAGAGAGTTATGGACGGATGGGGAGCTGGAACAGAAGGATCAAGTGGAGAGAGGGGAGGGGAGGACAAGGGAGAGAATACTAGGGGAGACAGCTAAAATTAATGGCCATTTGAGGGGCAGCATTGAAACCTCATAAGTAAAATCTTCCTAAAATATATACATATACATACTAAGGAGATCTAAATGAAATAACCAAATATGGGAGAGGCAGAGCCCATGCTGTACATCACCTGTTACCAAATGAAGCTCCCAGTCCCAAACTGGGTTACAGCTAATTGAGTTGTTGGCTAAAGGGATCCCAGGAGTATCCCCAAACAATCTAGCCTGCTGCCAAGACTATAGGTTGCTCTCCACAAAGTGACAGCATGGACCCATTGCTGAAGACAATACCTACAAAACTCACTAAACATGGAGAAGTCAAGCTGATGCCTACATAGAGCCTTCACTCCTACGTTCTGGCACCTTTGGTACAGGAAGGTATGCTGGACACTACCAAAAGGAAATCATAAACACCAGTCCAGCCACAAACACTTTGATCTACAATGATGTCATACCTGTAAAATATGCTAGGGCAATGATGGCACAAGGCTTCTGGGAGTAATCAACCAATATGTGATTTGACTTCAGGCCCACTCCACGAGTCCCAGCACCTGACATTGCTTAGGTCAAGAACTGGAGACTATGGATAGCCCAGGAACTTAGGATAAAACCAAATACTACTGCTGTTCAAAAGAAACAAACAACAAAAAATAGCAATAAAAATGGCTCCTAATGACATTCAGTGCCTTGACCAGCCATCAGCAGAGAAGCTCCTGCAGCTAATGAAAACAAATACAGAGTATTCACAGGCAGACATTATGAAAAAGTAACAGACCTTGGAACAATCGGCCCTAAGTGAAATGTCTCCATAAAATTCCTCCTGCCAGAGCTCAGATAGCCTTGAAGAAGAGGAGGTAGAAAGAGTGTAAGAGTCATAGAGAATGGAAGAAAGCAGAAAAATAAGGCCTCTTAAATCAAAAAATGCTCATATGAAACTCACAGAGAATGAGGTAGCATGCACAGGTTCTGAACCCGACTGCACCAGGTCTTTTCCATATATATTATGGTTTCCAGTTTAGTGTTTTTGATAGGATTCCTGAGTGTGCCTTCTCTTGGGCTCTCTTCTTCTGTTTGTTTTGTTTTGTTCTTTTTTATTATGTTAGTTTTTGTTTTATCTTACTGGATTTTATTTTATTATTATCCCTTAGAGCCTGTTTGTTTTCTAGTTAGAGACAGGAAGGAAATGACTCTTGATAGAAGTGGAGAGGAATAGAGAGAATGGAAAACAAAATCAGGATATATTGTGCAAGGAAAAACATCTTTTTTCAGTAAAAGGGGAATAAAGAAGAAGACACAGCACTTAAAAAGAAAAAAAGAAGAAAAATTAATTGAACTGATTCAAATAATAAAACCTGAAATGCCACTTTGGTTGAATAATGAAAGTAAAAACAGGTTCCCACCAGGCACAATACATGCCTTTAATCTCAGCTCTTGGGAGGCAGGGGCAGATGAATCTCTAAGTTTAAGCCTAGCCTAGTCTACAGAGTGAGTTTCAGGATGGCCAGGGCTACAAAGATAAACCCTGCCTCAAAAAACAGTTCAAGAAAGAGTTTTGGTCTAAGATCAGCGGTATTTATATTTCTTTTGTGATTTCCGGCCTCAGAATGTATATTTTGAGTCAATGTATAGTAGCTGGGGGAATCCCTGATTCATAGAGTGGGATCCACTATGGCTTGAAGTATACTGAATGACACATAGAAGCTTCTAGAACCAGCTAAGCCCAATCCAGCCTCCCTTACTAAGCTAGTAAACCAAGGCCACCATTGTGATGGTGTGGGGGAAGTCACAGAAATTAATGTGATTATAAAAATTTTAATCAACATTAATATTAAAAATGTTTTATTCTGGACCCCACTTGAAACTGGCAGCCCCATGGAAATTTTCAGAGCAAAGAGTGAAGGCAAATTTTCTTTTAAAAAAAATATTTATTTTTATTTTTTGTTTTGCCTGCATGTATAACTGTGTAAGGGTGTCAGATCTTGAATTACAGACAGTTGTTAGCTGCCATGTGGATGCTGGGAATTGAACTCAGGTCCTCCAGAAGGACAATCAGTGCTCTTAAGCACTGAGCCATCTCTCCAGCCCAAAAGCAAACTTTTACATGTGGCCCATGTCACATTGCCTCTAAAGTCTGCAGAGACTGCCCACTCACCTGGCCTTTTTCTTTTTCTTCTGATAGATTTGTCCCTCCTTTACTTCCAAGTAAAACAAAATCTATTCGAAGTGGACAATTTTATTAGAGTTTAAAGGAGAATCTCCAGGGCAGGCAAACTGTAAATCTCAGCAGCTGCCTGGAGGAGGAGACAAGGAAGAAAAAAGTCCATGATGAGTGACCTTATCAGAAGGGAGACATGGTGGCACCCTCCTGTAGTCCCAACACTGGGAAGCAGAAGCAAGAAGATCACTCACAAGTTTAAGGCCAACCTGAGCCACATGAGTGAGTTTTAGACTCATGTGGGCTTCATAGCTTCATAGTGAGACCTGTCTCAAAACAAAAAAACAAAAGCAAATAGAGCTGGCTTCTCCTCTGTTGCCCCTCACCACCATGGGAGAGTACGTACAGAGGACCATTGATGTAGACCAAGATGATAGCCTTCATTGGGGACACTGGATTAGCCAGCACCTGGATCTTGGTCTTACAACCTCCAGAACTGGGAGACAGTTGTTTTTTAAGCCCTCAGTCTTAGGTGTATCAGTGATAGCCATGGGCAGCACTAGCTAATATCCAGTGGATTATGAATGTGCTTTCTTGGAAATCTTTTTGTTTTTATATTTCATGGTTTTTAAAGTAAATAATATCTATCAATCTTTTTAAAACATTTTTTCGAGGATTTCATACATACATACAATGCATTTGGTCATATTCTCTTGGATACACCTCCAGTCAGACACAGGCACCCTACCTCCTGCCTCTGCATTTCTTCTTCTTCTCCTTCTCCTTCTCCTTCTCCTTCTCCTTCTCCTTCTCCTTCTCCTTCTCCTTCTCCTTCTCCTTCTCCTTCTCCTTCTCCTTCTTCTTCTTCTTCTTCTTCTTCTTCTTCTTCTTCTTCTTCTTCGACTGATGTGGGTGTAACTCATACTCATGAATTTAGGTCAACACATTGGAACATGGCTGGCCTATCAGAGACTGCACCATTAAATAAAAATTACTATCCCTTCCCTATAAGCCATCAGCTGTCAGTTGTTTCTAAGCTAAGGGGAGGGGCTTGTCAGTTCTTGCCCCCTCCAAGTTGGAGTATTGAATGGCTTAATTTTGAACAGATCTTGTATAGGGACTACAACTGCTATGAGTTCACGGGTGGAGCCATCATGTCATATCCAGAGGCGTCGTTTCACTCAATGACTCCATACAGTCTTCCTGCTTCCTCTTTCACATTGATCTCTGAGCCTTGGGAAGAGAAGGGGTGTGTTAGAGGTTTCTTTTGTGGCTGAGCACTCCACAGACATTTATTTTCTACAGTTTGAACAGTTGTAAATTTTTGTACTCATGGCTTTTCATGGCACAAAGAAACTGCAGTATTAATCAATCTATTAATATCAAGACACAAATGAAGATGGTAGTTTGATATTTTGTCCATTCAACAAAATAATAGTAGTAGTTTTACCCCTAAATACTAGCTATGGATTCCTAGCCAGATTTAAAGTACCAGGCACACATTTCTTCCTGAAGACCAGGCCTTAAACTCAATCACAAATCAGCCCCAAAACATTCATTCCACTCTTGTACCCAAGAGCATATCATGTTATGCTTACCATTATAATTCACAACCAAGTAAGACTTTTGATGACATTTGCACTCCAACAGCCTGTGAAGCTACTTCAGAGAGGAAGCTTCCTGGTCATTATCAACTTGATTTCTCATTGTCCTGTGTTGTGGGACATTTGTACACTCTGTGAAAGTATATTGCTGTGATTGGGTTAATCAAGAGCTGAATGTCCAATATGCAGGAGAGGAAGTAGAAGATGATTGTGGTGCAGAGGAGATGCCAAGGAGACATGGGGGAACTGGACACACAGAATGAAAGGTAAAAAGCCATGAGGCACAATGTAGATTGATACAAATGGGTTAGTTTACGTTATAAGAACTAGTGGGTCAAGCCCTAGCTTTCATAATTAAAAAGTCTCCATGTCATTATTTGTAAGCTGGCGGATGACAACAAAGCTTACTGTAGTCCTCTGGCCATATTTTTGTGATGTCTTCAACAGTAAGATCTTACCATCAGGCTCAGGTGGGCAACCAAAAGCAATAACAATGTATTGGGGGGGGGATGTTGTCTCTAGGATACCCCTGACCAACAACTGGAGGTAGGCTGATTCACACAAGGCAATGGCCTTTTATTTGGCATCCTGTGGCTTGACACACAGATTAAAGTCCATGCACTCTATGGCTTCAGCCATCATCTCCATCTCTCCAAGAAATGCAGTCACAGTGCTTCTATGGTGGTCTGAGCCTGTGGTGGCTGAGAAGCAAAAAGGAACAGTAAGACTTTGAAACAGTTAGCAGCCTTTGGAGTAGGAAAGCAAAAAGGGGTCGTGATCTGGTTGCACTGTGGAGACCCACGCAGCAAGAGCATAGTGTTTGCACCATTTCCCAAGGGAGGGAGAGCAGGCAACCGTGTACTCAGACCCTCCTTGCAGAGCTTTGGCATGGACAGAAAAGAGTGCAGAGTGCAAGCAGAGGCCAGCTGCAGCAGGGGCATCAACAGTCAGGCAGTCCCGGAACCAAGGTGGCAGAGGCGCCCACACGCCAGTGCACGCCCTTCTGGGACTGTGATGACACTCCGGGGAGTTCTAGGCAGCATAATACTTTGTTGCTCTCTAACTACACAGTTGTCAGTGGTGGCAACGCTGGTGTTATTGTTGTGGTTTAGCGCTTGGCAGCCTCCAGGCGCTGTGCTCACTGCCTCTCAACAGTGAATCTCAGCAGATCTCTGCCAACCCCTAGGCACAGCCTCCCCAGCACCTAAGTCCAAGGCAGGCTGCCCTCCTCCTCCTCCTTCTCCTCCTACTCTCCCTCCCCCAGGACCCAGGCAGTGCGAAGCTAGAGTGGGGGCAGATGAGATGCTGAGGTACTAATTGTATTAATGAAAATGGCAAACACACATCCTTTCCATCTGGCAGCACAAAGAAGAGGCTGTTGGGGATGCAATTACCCACTACAGGAGAGAGTAAAATATTTGTCAGGTTTAGCAATAAAATTAATATCCCCCAATTACTAGAGCCTCACTAATGAGATGAATACAAATTGCCCTCCTTAGTCGCAAGAAGAAGAACCTGTCACATAAAATCCAAAGTGCTATACTTTGTTTTGTTTTGTTTTTTCTAAACCTGGGACTCTCTGTCACCAAAACAGGCATTGTGCATGCCTGACAATTCGGAATAGAGAAGCTAGAGATGATGCTCTGATGACTGCTGGAGTCCCCTGTCATCACAAACGAGGGTGTTAGAGTGGGTGTCTTCTGTGTCCACAACTACCCACACCTACAAGACAGGATGGCTGAGGACTCCAGCACCCTGACCCACTTAGCGGCGCTACCCCCTTTATCTTCCAGGACTCCTGCAGTCAGTGGTATAGTAGCCCACTTTCCATCGGATAATGCAATTTCCGACATATTTTTCCTTTGTGAAATTTGTATATAGCAAAAGCTGGGTTTGCTTTGGGCAGAGCATATGCTTCATATTTATTGGAATAAGTTTTCTAGTTCCTTAGCATTCTGTTCACTGATATTCCGTATGTTAAAAATATCTCCGCTTTTCCCCCGATACTTAGTAGTAGGCAGGCACAGTTTTCCTCTATAGTTTTTCTGGGCAGAAACCAGAACATGTTCTCTACAGCCTGAGGGAGTTTGCTATACCTTGGCAGAGCCTGACCTGATTTCCCACCCATGAAGAGAAATACATTTTTTTAAACTTTCCACCAGCTTCACATATAATGATAGCAGGCAGCTCATTTCTGGGAGCCAGAACATTTATTTCAGAAAAGTCAAACACCTTGTTTCTTGCTGTGGAAGTCTGGAATTATAATCCCTGCCTGGTGCATGAATGGAACCTGTTTGTGCAGGAGCTAAAGAGAAAGGAATCTAAATTCTGGTGCTTTTGATACTCCAGGAGATGTGGTGAGCTCAGCAGGTGCACACTTCCCAGGAAGGGTGGGCTGTGATTCTCTGGGGACTTTATATACTGAGCCCATTGGCAGGTTGTCTCTAGGATTTCCCAGAAGTCCAGTGGAGATCTCTTTTTGATGCAAAAGCCACCGTCTCAGCAATGGGACGCTGACTTTTACAACTCCGGCAACAAGACAGCAACAAACAAGCCAGTGCTACTCACAGTCATAGAAATGGCTGGATCAGAATCCAATCACAGCTCTGTGTATGAGAGGGAGAGACCTGCAGGCAGTGCCTGGGGCGGAGGGGATCTGGAGTCATACATAAGGGAAAAGAACAAATTCCTTGGAAGAGTCTTTGGTGAAATGTGTCTTCATCTGTGCTGTTGGAACACACACACACACACACACACACACACACACACACACACACACACACACTCCTACCTCTTCAAAATCTACTTACAAGAGTCCTTTCAGCCCTGTTGTCTTGATTTAGTGAAGGAGCCATCCACAGTAGGGTTACTGCTTGAAGGGCTGTCTTCCTAGACCTTAGCCTCAGAAAGAACCCCGAACCAGACCAAACATCCACTCACTACTTTAGATATTCTTTTGTTGATTGACTATTCACAAAGGATGTGTTCTTTGGCATGTAAGCAACTCCAGCAAATGTCTGTGTTATGCTTTGCTGTACTGAGGATACAATGATGAAAAGCAAGACAGAGAAATGATGTGTCCAGATCAATCCATCAGAGCTGACTCCACTGTTTAAAAAAACCAAAGCCATTTTTGTGTGAGAAAGAATTGTAATCACAGCTCCATCTTGGGCTACCTGGAAAATAGCATTCCCTGCCTTGGCAATAGCAGTGGAATCTCCCTCCTGGTCTCTGAGCAACTGCAACCACAAGTAAGAAGTGAGGAAAGCAAAATGTATTTAGTGTTATTATATGTCTAGCTACATAGATCTCTGAAATAGACTCATTGCTCTTATTTTACAGTTGAAGAAGCCAATACTCAGGAGCTAGGGAATCCATCTAAGATCACATAGTTGAGAACCTAAAATTTGAGTCAGGCTACAGACACTAGCAGTCCATGTTTCTTCTAGTTATCAGCCGACCATTTGGGACTTTGGCCAGGATGGATAAGACAGCATAGAAAAACAAGGACCAAGGACACTCTTAGATGCTGTAGGGATGTCCATGGGGAAATGAAGCGTGCAGATATGCATAAAGCGTGCAGATATACATAAAAAACACAAAGGCCAATAGCTCTGAAGTCAAGCTCTGGATACACCAGATTTCCTGATACATTTATTTTATCTGCCCCTAGAGCCCGTAGGAGCAACAGTATATCCAAGTCTGCAGTATCCAGCTGGAACTGAACCCTTTTCTCCATGGTGTTTTCTAGGTGAGATGCTGTAGGAGTATTGCAGAAGCAAGCCAGGGTGTGAGTAATGAAGGAATTGCTTATGTAATAGGGATCCACACCATCTAGGGTATGCCGACCTCTCTGGGAACCAAGGAGCAAGAATCTTCTCCAAGGCTCTGTCTCAAGTTCGTTCACATTTAGGTTACTCCTTCTGACCAAGTTGCAGTCACCTTCTCCAGCTTCTTGGACACAAGTGTTCTTCCCCCTTTTCCTCCAGGAGAGACCCCTCCCCGCAAGGTATGCCAAGAACAACCACTGGTGCTGGGGATGTGGGATTTCCAGCTAATGCCTCTTTCACTTTCACATTCTTGCTTTTACATGACACCTCTCTGGATCCTGCCCACCCCTGGTTTGTCGCTCAGATGTCTTCAGCCTTTTTGGAAGTGTCTAAGATGACTGGGATTTTTCCTCCCCGAGGCCCAGCAAGGTTATCATGGCTTCTAATTATCAAGCTGTGAGCAGAGGAGGGATGTCAGCAGCTTCTACTTAAGATGAAATGTCTCAGCCTGGAACCCTGTTTTCCAATTCCTCCTCCGCTACTAATTACTTCTGTGTCCTGGGAAATTCACTTACCTCTCTTGACCTCAGTCTCTTCCTTCATAGCAGGGGATTGAACGAAATGTCTTAGAAAGTCTTCGCAGTTTCCTAGCGTTGATCTCTTTACTTAGAAACCTGAACTACCTTACATCTTTCCTTCCATAACTTTGGAAATGGCAAAGCTCCATGGGTTGGTTGCAGTGGACCACATAAACATGCTCACAAGGCCCCTCCCAGCAGCCATCTATCCACTCATTGACTTATTCCTCTTACAGCAAGTTTTCTTACAGATTTGGCTCGAACCACCTCACTAGAGAGAGGTATCAGCATTGCATTCTGACCCCTGATCTTTACCCTGCACCTTCTCTCCACACTTGGTCCTCTAGCGATCCAGGAGGCTTCTTCTGCCCAGCAGGTGGCTGGCTGCCTACTAATCACTCGCTCCCATAAGTTAGAGAAGGCCAGCTGGAAGAGAAGCCTTGCTCCTCACCCCAACCACCCGCATCTCAGCCACAGGACAGTTTTGCTCTGCTCCACACGCCCTGCGTGGGCTGGCTCCTGTTGCTAGGAGAACCTGACCATTTACATTTCCTTTTGTTTTTATTTTAGATTAGCAGCCACACTGCTGCAAGAACACGGGGTATTTTAAGAGAGACAGAAAAAGAAAGGGTGAGGGGAAAACCTAAAGAGAGTCCTCCTTCCCAGGGTCCTCCCAAATACATGGACCAACGTGATAACCACACAGCCGGCTTGCCTCCTCTTTTTTCCACTAACAGTACCACAAAGCAATTCTGAAACCTTCACCAGCACCTTCCAGCCGCCCAGGAACATGATTGCACAGTTTTCTTCCAGGGAAGACAGAGGTCAAACCTCAAAATCAACCTAACACATGCAGCACCAGTTTTCTCTTCTTTAAAAAATCAACTAAATAGAAACCCTTTGAGACTCAAAACACCTGATGTCCAGACATGCTCCAGCTTTCTCCTTTGCCCTGGGTGATTTTCTCCCAGGTCTCCCAGATAAATGTGTTACTTCTTCTGCAAGTCATTACAGAAACCTGTGTCACCTTTCGACCATCTCTTCTAAAATCCCAGGCCGTTATACCACTGCCTTTTCATGAGACCAATAGCTGAGTCTTCTATCTCTGTGCTTCTAGAAGCTGGTGTCTGTCTCAGTCCTTTTTAACACTACCTCCTTTCTTGCTTTTGTAAGGCGTTGCTTATTGTAGGTTCTCCTAAATACTCTGTAAACTTCCATGTTATAGATTTTATATCATCGTGTTTGTATTTAGTTTTTTAAGACAGAGTTTCTCTGTAGGACAGCCTTGGCTGTCTTGGAATTTTCTTTGTAGACCAGGCTAGCTTCAAACTCACAGAGTGGATACCTGCCTCTGCCTCTCAAGTGTTGGGATTAAAGGCACCACCACCACCCAGCCATCTTATAATATTGTATTCTATGTTAATATTATGTCTTAGAAGTCTGTTTGTTTCTAATGAGAGACAGAAATAAGTGGATCTGGATGGGAAGGGAGGTGGGGACAAACTGGAAGCAGTAGAAGGATAGGAAACTGCAATCAGAATATTATGTGAGAAAATAATCTATATTTAATAAAAATAAGCCTGGTGGTGGTGGTGCATGCCTTTAATCCCAACCAACACTCAAGAGGCAGAGGTTGGAGGATCTCTGAGTTTGAGGGCAGCCTGATCTACAGAGTGAGCTCCAGGACAGCCAGGGCTACACAGAGAGATCCTGTATCAAAAAGAAGCAAACAAAAAAATTAATTTTAAAAGAAAAACAATCTTTCTCTATCCCCACCAGGCACAAACCAAGCCCCACTATATATGCCATGAAACCCTTTCTACCACTAGATGCTCAATGCCTTTGGAGGAAGGGATGTTAAACAACTCGATGAATATGGAAATAAAGATGAGACAGAGAGTTGTAAGAAGGCTCCTAGGATAGGATGGGGTAGAGAGGCTAGGGGAGGGTGGTTAAGAACATCTTCTTAGAGCAGACCCTTGGGAAGGATTTCAAGTCCACCACAGATGCCTGCTGAAGTCAGACAGACCAGCTTGTGCCAAGGTGCAAAGAACGAAAAGAAATAACCTGAACTGAGTACACCCCCTCCCTGTGGTCCCAACCAGACAGACTTTCAATTCACCCTCCCACATCTTTCCCAATTGTAGCTTTTTCAAGGAGGGAGAAATGTCTTCTCTTCCTTTGTCCATCTGTTCCAGATGTAGGGAGCAAAGTGCTGCTAGGATGAGGATGATGTCAGGGACCAAACAGAGCCTTTCCTAGATACACAGCACAAAACCCCCGCCAAGCTATGCTCCACAGTGAAACAAGCACCCTTTATTCTTATCACCATTATCATTTGACAGTTTCATACATGTATAATGCATTCTGTTCACTTTCAAGCTCCTATTACATTCTTCCATCCTTCCACTCCCACTGAGCCCCTTCCTCTTCCCAACAGGTCCTTCTCCTGTCTCCATGGCCTTTATTGTTGTTCTTTTTCATGTGTGACCCACTGAGATTAATTAGGGTTGCTTTTGTGAGTGTGAATGAGGCGTTATTTCTTAAAGCATGGGTAATTTACTAATGGCTGCTCCAGTGCAGAAAATGATTCCTCCTCCCTCAGCATCTGATAAGACCTCTTCAGGTGGATGTTACAGCCTTGGGAGCCCTTCTCATATCCACGGTGGAATGTTGACAGCTTCCATCTTGTTTGGATCTTTCGCAGGTAATAAGCCTCTTTCGCAGGTAATAAGCCTCAGCTGCTGTGAATTCATGAGCACAGTGGCCATGTCATGCCCAGAGGACAGTGTTTCACAGCACTGCTCTACATCCTCTACGACTTGCATTCTTCCCATCCCCGTTTATGATGACCCCTGAGGCTTGGGATTTGTGGTTATTTAGATGTCTTATTTAGGAGTGAGTTGTTAACAATCGCTTAATCTCAGAACTTCTATCAGTTATGAGTTTCTACACTGATCATTGTTTACTTCAATCAGAAGCTACTGTGGCCAAGTGCAGACAGCAGCACTAATTTATAGGTACAAATGAAAAGTGATTTGACATCATGTCCCTTTAGCAAAATAATACTCACAGGTTGCCTTCTAGAACCTATGACCTCCTCAGCCCTGGACTTTTGAACAGATTTAAAGGAATAGGTATAAGTTCCCTTCTGTGGAGGAAGCCTCAGATCTGATTTTTTTTAAAAAGCAGTTGATTATGCCCCATTAGCATCAGGGTGCATATCTGGCCTGGCAAATTGATGCAGCCATTTCCAGGGTTCATAGCTAGTGAGATAAGCATCTCCTTTGTAAGCCTCCTTTCAAATAACTGAATCTTAGTCCGGTCGAGTCAGGCTTAGTCAGGACAACCAGATTCAGGAGCCCAATTGTGAGCTTACGAGAAGCTGATGGGATCCAAACCAAAGCAGACATTTCAAGGCCAAGCACCTCCCTTCCATCAGTTTTGTCTGGGCATTTGGACTTGGGATCTTCCTAACATCTCTCTCTCCAGCATCAAATATTCTTATCTTTTCTGAGGCAGGTAATAGCAAAAACTCCTGGTCATCTACCTTTTGCTTCTCTTTGTTCTTCATTAACAAAAACACTGTTTTCATGTGGAGCTACATGTAGCCAGCTAGGAGATTATACTTTCCAGTCTCTTTGCAGGTTTCTGTTACTTCTACTAATAAGTGAAAAAAGTGAATGATTTCTAGGGAAACTCATTAACCCGTTTACCTGTTTTTCTGACTCATCACTTTTTTCTTTTCCTGCCTAGAATACAGTTGTTCAACTAGGGCTGTCACAGTCATCTTACCCATGGGATGCCTCCACTGATGAGTATCATGATGAGAATGACATTGTAGATCTACCAGCCATGCTAGAAACCCACAACTTGGTCTCCAAATACCTGCCTATGTCAAGTTTTGCAAGCAGTTTCCAGAGTCTGATAAACCATCAAAGTGATGCATGAGGTTCAGGCTTAGAGCTTCACCTCACTCCAGAACACACAGGTTACAGGAATATGCTCTGGACTTTGCCAAAATAGTCTCTTAGTCACGGAACTTTATTGGGTACACTGGCATCCCTGATCTACTGCAAGAAGATATTCAGTTTCAAATATTGACCATATATCTACAGATTGTTGCATTCCTGTTGCTTTAATTGTTCTGTTGTTGTTTGTAAATTTTGCTTTACTGGGTATTTACCTAGGTCTTCTTGTCTGTTAAACAAGTATATCCACAACTCTTTTTGGACTTTTTATTTTGACACAGAATCTCATGAAGGTAACCAAGGTGGCCTTGAATCTATATAATCCCTTGCCCTAGCCTCCCAAGTAGTTGGATTCTAGGCCTGAGGCATTACGCCTGAGTGTTTGTTGTAATTATTTCTTTTTAATCGTAAGAGATTTCTATAAAGTAAACAAAGATCCCTGTCTAATAGAAGTGAAAGTAGCCACTACTGTTGGTTTGCTGCATGTAATTAAAGGATCTCACCACCGGGTATCACATTAGATTTTATTAACAGGGAAGCAGGGAGGCAGGAGAAACAGAAGAGAGAGAGAAAGAGCTTTGCGTGAGCATTTTCTTTTAAGAGGGTGGGTGGACCTATGTTTACATAGCCACGCCTTGGGGCATGACAGCAACTCTGCTCAGATAAATACCAGCACTTGTGATGTCATAGTCATACTGCCCTGCTGGGGGGCCTGCAAGGCCTATCAGAATGCTTACAACTACTATCCTGACTTCTCAGATCACTGATGTTAGGAGAGAGCCTAGAACTATACAGGAACCTTGTCCTCTGTAGTCAGTCCATCCCTGGCCTTCCTCTCAAATGCCAGCACCCAGCCTTCCCTATCTCATGACCCTCTTAGTAATTATGACGACCCCCACCCTCACCACCCATCCCCTGCTTCCTTTCCTTCTCCAGCTATTCTGTCTGGGCTGCCAATCCCACCCCAGAGTTACTTTATACCTGTAAGAAAATTAGCATTTATGTTGGGACAGAAAGTGACACTGTTCAGTTCTCACTGTCATTCTGCTCTTAATTAATATTTAACCTCAGAGAGATTGTGTAGCAGACGGAAGTGGCTGATGGGAGAACAAAGCCTTGGCTGGCTCTCCTTGTCAACACTGCCTCCCCCACTTCCAACTCTTCTTTTTGTATGGAAGGGTTCTGAAGGACCCAGAGGCCCAGGAGAAAATGGAGAGGAGTGCCAGGAGCACCCTGAGGCCCCTTCACTGTACTTCTGGTGGATTATTTCCCCAGATCTCACAGAGTGGCAATCCTTCTACCACTAAATGAGAACAGCTGGTATCCAGAACCCGTTTCTCAATGCCCAGAGCTAGACCCAGGCCTGGCACACCAATAAGGATGAAGAGATAGGCAGGGGGGTAGAAAAGCAATGCAAATGTGCCCCTCAACAGATTATATTTAATACACTATTTTTAGTTGCCTTCAATCCCTCGGGGCTGTCAGGGCGGTTGCAGCCCCACTCCCCCGGGAGAGGAAATGACAGGCATTATTACCCAGCCCAGGAACACTGGTGCAGTGAGTACGTGGTGGGTGGGGGAGGTGCTGCCTTGCCAGCTCCAAAATTTGGGAACGTAACTTCCAACGGGAAATCGAGGACACGGAGAGGCAGCCACAGACCACCTCCTCTGTTTGCAGCCCGCCAGCCAGAGCAGCCCCTGCGTACTTGTCCACTGGGCCCAGACCAGGAGTGTGGGAGTCTCTTCAGTCCTCAACTTGTCTCAGAAAGTAGGTTATACAACATCCTTCATTGCCAAGTTCCTCCTGCTCTCTAATCTTAGCCCTGCCTCCGGTCCAAGCCCAGTTCCCTTTGCTCTGCATGCAGAGGCATTGGAGGACAGCTGGCCATCATCCCCCAGCCAGAGCCCTTCTTTGTCTTGAAGAAAATGATTCAGTTTCCTCTCAGCCTTCTCTCCTCCAACCTGACTCATCCAAAGTCTTTAACCTTTCCACCTGTCATTTTTCCTCCAGCCCTTCTCCTTGCTGTTCATTTAACCCTGCCATGAAATGTCCCCAAGTTCCTCCTGAGAACCTGAAGAAACCCTAGATGTCCTCCCAGGGAGCACTACAGCTTAAATGGAGACATTATTGCAATGTTGTCTTGGAGAGCTTCGATAATTGCCATGGTTATCCCATCTCTCCACAAGATCAGAGGTTCCACATAGGCTGCACCTCCACCCTCTCTCCTGCAGCCTCCCTCACCTCCTCTGCACCCAGCTGAGTGCAAGGCTTATAACATGTGGCACATAAATTTTCATGATGTCTGATTTTAAATGAGGTGCACACACAGAATTTTTGGCAAAGTGCTTATAATTTACTGATGAATTATACAAATGCTTTTGAGTTCCAGGGTTTTATTATTATTATTATTATTGTGGTACACACTAAATAGACCTTTGAAGAATGCTTATAATTTTAACTACAGAATTGTAAACTATATAAACCATAGCAGTATATAACATCAATTCAATAAATATTTATTGAACTCCTACCATATGTCAGGCACTATGCTAAATGTTGGGGTGTCAAAATGAAAGGCCAAATTCTGGTTCTGCAGGCATTGGCAGCCTCTATGAAAGGGAAAAGGGTACACTGAGCAGAGTTACCAATGAAGTGCCTGAGTTCACTGACAAGCACAGATATGGCTGTAGCTCTGTATCCTGACAATTTCACCTTGCTAGAAATAGATGGACATGATTTTAACTGCCCGTTCTTTTCTAGGGGTTGAACCACCATCTCCCTGACTCCACATGGTCCTGGAATTTTTGTTAGTATGGTGGATGTTGCAGTTTGGATCCTGAATGCTTTCCAAAAGCCCATGCATGTTAAAGGTTTGATCTCCAGCCAGGGGCACTTTAGAGAGATCTGTAGTTTCTTCCTAGTGGAAGTCAGGTCTCTGGAAGCACCCTCTTGAAGGGGTTACTAGAAACTTGACCCTTTCTTCTCTCTGTTTTCTTGCTCCCCATGAGGTGAATAGGCACTTCTATCACATAACTCCCACCACCACGATATACTGACCACCACAGACCCAAAGCAACAGTCAAGCAAGCATGGACTAGAACCTCTGAAGATATGAGCTGATAAAAACTATTCATCCTTAGGATGGATTATCATTGTGTACTTTGTCATAGTAATGAAACCCGACTTAAAAAATGAACAAGCTTCTTTTTCCTCGAGAAAACACCAAATGGCGGATGACGCCGGTGCAGCAGGAGGGCCCGGAGGACACGGGGGCCCAGGATTAGGAGGCCGCGGCGGCTTCCGTGGAGGATTCGGCAGCGGTCTTAGGGGCCGCGGTCGGGGTCGAGGCTGTGGCCGTGATCGAGGCCGCGGGGCTCGTGGAGGTAAAGCCGAAGACAAGGAGTGGGTCCCCGTCACCAAGCTGGGCCGCTTGGTTAAGGACATGAAGATCAAGTCTCTGGAGGAGATCTACCTGTTCTCCCTTCCCATTAAGGAATCGGAGATCATCGATTTCTTCCTGGGTGCATCCCTGAAGGATGAAGTTCTAAAGATCATGCCA